>RHDR01000181.1:0-48301 GCA_009806295.1 Davidsoniella neocaledoniae
AAGTGATACGGGCGGAGGAGACAGAAAACCCGGTGACAGAAAAATCGGCTCGGCCGGACTCGAAAATCCATTCATAATAGTTTAGGAAGAGTATAAATATAACAACAACAACAACAACAACAGCAACTTCAAGGCAAGATGGCCGAGCGGTCTAAGGCGCTGTGTTCAGGTTCTCTAGATATATCTTGTATATTTTCTAAACCTTCGCAGTGGAGCAATCCGCGCGAGTTCGAATCTCGTTCTTGTCAACACTCTCTTTTTGGCTATTTTTACTCAAGTTTAAGAAACGGAACTTGCAACTTTAGTGTTCTCTTATAACTAAATAACTCGAACCAACATACTAATATAACACGAACATCTCTATCCCATTACCATGCTCCCACGATACCCGCAATGGGGATATCAATGCCTGTTGTGTATGATGCCGTATCACTCAGTAAATAGACATAAGCACCGCCTAGTTCCTGCGGCTGGGCCACACGCGGCTTACCACCGTAATATTGCATCTTAAGATCCCAATCCGGACTTGTTTCAACGTAGTACGCCAACGCTGTCTTCACGAATCCAGGGCCGATATTATTCACACGAATACCGTACTGCGCCCATTCCATAGCCAGAGTATGCGTAATGTTCCGTATAGCGGCCTTAGTGCCTCCATAAGGCGCGGAAGGCACGGCGCGGTTCGGACGATAAGACGTCATGGAAGCTGTAAACACGATACTTCCCTTCGTCTTAGTCTTGATGAACAAATTGGCAGCTGCCGTAACTCAGTTCCAGGCGCCGAAGACGTTGAGCTTGAAGAGACTCTCGACTTGCTCCATGGTGAAGTCTAGGGCGGGCTGGTGTTCGGTGGCTCCGGCGTTGGCTATCATGCCGTCGAAGCGGCCTTGCTCTTCGTGGATCTTGTCTAGTGCGACAGGTACGGATTCTTCAGAGGTCACGTCAGTGTTGATGTAGAAGAGCTTGCCCGAGTTGGCTTTGGCCAGACCGCGGAAGGGTTCGGCTGGCTTGGAGATGTCTAGAGAATAGACGGCAGCGGCGCCATTGGCGAAGCAGACCTCGGCTATTCCCAGGCCAATGCCTTGGTTGGCACCAGTGACTATTGCGAAGTTAGATGGGGCTTTCAACAAGTCGTGGATAGAAGGGGGCAATGACTTGCTGGCTATGACTTTGCCGGCAAGAGTTATCTGCCAGCTTGCACGGGCTGTAGGCAGACTGCTAGGATATATGTAGGCCGGAGCCGCTGCGTTGCCCTTGTTGCTAACCATTATGAAGACAGTTGAGTTTGCTAGATAGTGACTACGAAAGAACCAAGTAGATAGCTTGTGTGGATAGTAGACTAGAACATCGATATACAGACAAGACTGCTTCATTTTGTCTCTTATAGACAAGCAAGATATCCCCTCGGTCCATACTGACTTCTTCTAGTCGTTGCAAGACAGATCAGTGCAGAGAGAGCGCTATCGGTCATCCTATGCTAATATCAAGCGACATCATCGTAGTGCCGTCTCTGTTTCTCTTGGATGTCGTTACGCGAATTCCATCATACTCGGGACCAACGGAGATTTGGAGAGATCAATGCTAAGCTAATAAAGAGAGAAAGTTGATAGATCGTGTTTGAGCTTAAGTGGCTGATGGACCTAGGTCTGTCTGATTCTACAATTATACTCGCATGATTCAATATTGTATAACCCCCGGAGTTCTACTGCTGCTATCGTCATGGTACAAGAAGTCCGGGCAGTCTAAGCGGTTCGCAGTGTACATCTCGGCGGCAATTCTGTCTGGTGCCTTTGGTGGACCGCTCGCCGGCGCCATTACAGATAGACTCGATGGTGTCCTCGGAATCGAAGGCTGGCGGTGGCTCTTCATCGTCGAGGGCGCAGCAACGGCTGGATGGTCGGTAGTGGCTAGCTTCACCCTGCTTGACTTCCCCGCCAACTCGAAGACTCTGACGACGAGAGAGCGCGCGTTAGCGATTAGATAGATGCCGGCAGAGCGAGGCAGTATCCCGCACTGAAGACAGCGAGCTAAGCCATCTAGAAGCACTCAAGTTCGCCCCGTCCAACTGGCGCACGTGGCTATTCGTCGTCGGCTACATGTCGATCGTGGGATCGTCGACGCTGTCCTACTTTTACCCCACACTTGTCAGTGGTCTTGGGTACACCTCACACATAGCACAGTACATGACTGTCCCGATCTACGCGGCTGCATTCGTCTGCACTGCCATCACAGGCTCCTTGATGGACCGGACCGCATCCCTCGATACCGCGGGCTCGTCTTGGGAGCGTGGATGGCGCTGGCCATGGTCTATTCCATCATCATCCGCGTGGTGTACAACTTCACGGCGCGGTACATCCTCTTAGCCATCATGGCTTCAAGGCTCTGGGCCTCGAACGGTCTCGCTCTGTCTTATTCCTCGTGTTCATTCGCTAAGGCGTCCGCTGAGGTTCGGGGCATCACGCTGGCCTTTATCAATGCCCTGGGAAACCTGGCCCAGATATATAGCGCATATCTGTTCCCAGGTGACGATGCGCCCAAGTATTTGATGGGCTTGGGCGTCATCAGCGGCCTCTGCTTTTCTGGAATCGCAGCTTATATGCTGCTCTAGGTGTTACTAAAGCAATATCCGGTCAAGAAGTTCTGAGAGGAGGCACATGACCAAAGGTAGTGTTTGGGGCGAGTCTCGGTTGTCTTACTATAATGGTGTGTATTGTATACTTGGGTAGCTTTGGGTGATTTTCTCGGTCGTCTTTTGATCCTACCCAGTCAGTTAGTTGAATGCGCATTTTCTTTCTTTTCCGGCCGACAGCAATACAAGTGTCTAATAACATAAGATCCGACAGCTATGTATCTGTATGGTGTCATCCTTTCCCCGTAAATTTGTAGGAGAGGATGCTCGCTTGGGGAATATCCTTGCAGTCTTTCTTCCTCCTTTCACCGATTAGTTCGTGAGCGGAAAAAGGGAATTGGGAGATAAAAAAGAGAGAGAAGATGTTTTTGTTTATACACTTTTGTGATGTTTTCGATTGCTATCAATTAGCTTTTCTTGGACTTTATATTTCATGAGAAACCCTATTATGTTTGAGTTATTTTGATAAACAAAGTAAAGTTGATGAGCAAGTCAACTGTGTGGGTTAGGGTTAAGCAAGAAGCAAGAATGGGCCTGGACTGACCTGTTCAGACTGGTCCATAAATAAGTATACAGTATAAAGTCTAGACCCGTCAAACTGGCTCATAAAAGTAGAAGGTATGTTTAAGTTTTTCAGGCCTTGTCAATCGTTATACAACCTTGGTTTTTATTTTTTTATTTTTTTTTTAAGAACAGAAAGCAAAAGAATCGCCCGACAAAATAGCACAGGCAATCAATATAACACTTTTTTATATGCAATAATTCCCATACTATTCTAGACTCAGAAATACGCCATAATATGTCTCCGTACAGCCTAAGGAATTCTCGAACTGGCTACACGTTATCCATGCTTGCAGTTAATATCGAGGGAATACTAAGATTAATGATAGAAGAGCACAGGAACTCTCTCATCAGGGGTATCATCAGTACATGTACAGATACATATATATATGTATCAAAAGCGTCTATCCTGATCTAATAGCCGTATCCGTACTGAGATTAAAGATATTCAAGTCCGAGCGGGCTACCACAAAACAAAGAAACCCAGATTCCAGATTTACTAGTTATCTTAGCTTAGACAAGGGTCTTTCGCTATCTAGCGCCTTTTACCTCACCACTAGAATCATACATATACAGATAGTAGCTATCTGCTCTTGTTTGCCAAGCCGTAGTACTTCTCCATATCATCTTCTCTCTCCCCCAACCCCTCCTCGTTCCATTATCGAGAGAATAAAGGCGAGAACAAGACGTCATAGACTCTTGGCACGATATATATCCTGTTATTTTCCTTCTTGAGTCGCAGACTTTGACTATTTCTTTGCCAGCTATCTACAACCGCAATACAAGATACATAGCAGTATTGACTAGATCTTCACCAACTATCACCACAATGTCGTTTTTCGACATCGACGCCGCCTCGCTAGGCAGGCGCGCTGCTTCTGCACAAGCTGGCATTCTAGAAGGCGCCGATCCGACGACCTACGATGCGTCGAACCCCATTACGCTGTTTATCATCCAGGTCAGTATTCGGTATCTAGCTTCTTAATCATGTGACACTAACACAGGCACACCGCACCTTCTTCACTCTACTCTCCAGGCCGGCATCATCATCATATTCTGCCGTCTTCTACACTATCCGCTCTCTCTTATGGGCCAGCCCCGCGTTATTGCCGAGGTCATCGGCGGCATTATCCTGGGTCCGTCAGTCATGATGCGCATCCCCGGCTTCCAGGAAAAGATCTTCCCAACCGCCTCTATGCCCGTCCTCCGCAACGTCGCCAATCTCGGCCTGATCATCTTCCTGTTCCTGGTGGCTCTAGAGTGTGACATGCGTGTCTTCCAGAAGAATTGGCGTCTTGCTGTCGGTGTTGGCATCGCTAGTATGATTCTTCCGTTTGGTCTCGGTGTCGCTATTGCTTGGGGTCTCTTTCACCAGTTTCGCGAGGGCACTGACATCGCTGATATCGGCTTCGGCACCTATGCGCTCTTCATCGGAACCGCTCTGTCGATCACTGCCTTCCCCGTGCTATGCCGTATTCTCTCGGAACTGAAGCTCTTACACTCAAATGTCGGAGTAACTGCTCTCGCCGCCGGTGTCTCCAACGATGTCACCGGCTGGATTCTGCTCGCGCTTTGTGTAGCTCTGGCTAACAACAGCTCTGGCCTGGCTGCTCTCTGGGCACTACTGTGTGTCATCGGTTGGGCTCTCTTCCTGGTCTTTGCTGTGCGCCCGCCATTTATCTGGTGTCTGCGCAAGAGCGGCAGTCTGCAGAACGGACCTACTCAGGGAATGGTTGCTCTTACTATGCTTCTTGTGCTCACTTCTGCGTTCTTCACCGGTACGTGATATCCCACAGAGTGTGTATATTCAGGTATCCATTACTGACGTTTAGTAGGCATCATCGGTGTCCATCCCATCTTTGGCGCCTTCTTGGTCGGTGTTATCTGCCCTCACGATGGCGGTTTTGCTGTCAAGATGACTGAAAAGATTGAGGATTTAATCTCCGTTGTGTTCCTCCCTCTATACTTTGCCTTGTCAGGCTTGAGCACCAACCTCGGTCTTCTAAACAACGGCATAGCGTGGGCCTATGTCGTTGGTGTCTTAGCCGTTGCTTTCAGCGGAAAGATCGCCGGCGGAACTCTCGCCGCCCGCTTCTTCAAGCTCGAATGGAGAGAATCGCTCACTATCGGTGTCCTTATGAGTTGCAAAGGTCTTGTCGAACTTATTGTTCTAAACATCGGCCTTCAAGCCAATATCCTCACTGAGCAAACCTTTACTATATTCGTCGTCATGGCTGTCATCACAACTGTTTCCACCACCCCTCTTACCAAGCTTCTTTACCCCCCTCGCTACCAGATTGCCATGGAGAAGTGGCGCAATGGCGAGACTGACAAGAAAGGCAACCCTATCGAGAAGTCAGCTTCCAACAGTTCGAACGCTACTGTTCTACGTACCGACTCGGTTCGTCGCCTTCTCGTCTATCTTCGTCTTGACAGTCTTTCTAGTTTATTCACGCTTCTCAGTCTCCTCGAAACTAAAGAAGACCTCCATGCTATTGCCGAGGACAAGGAAACTCGGCCACACACAGTCGCTATTTCCGATGGCAACATCGAGTCTATCGCAGAGACATCATCTCGGGATCTCAAGCATCTGGAAGTCCATGGACTCCGTTTACTAGAACTTACCGAGCGTACTTCGTCCGTCATGCAGTCCACCGAAGGTGATGACTACGGCGTTTCAGATCCCGTTGTCACTGCATTCACTACCTTCTCTCGCCTCAACGATGTCGCTGCTGCCGGTAGAGTCGCCGTCGTCCCCACTTCATCGTATCCCGAGACATTAGTCCACCATGCATCGGCCATAAGCAGCGACTTTGCCATCATCCCTTGGCCCGAATACGGCAGCATCACTGAAGACCAATACACTGCTTTCTCCAATGCTTGTATTCCTCGCTATCAAGGCCGCGGATACGCTGAATTCGTCCAACAGACTCTTCAAAGCGCAACTTGCCCCACGGCTGTCTTCCTGGATAGAGGCTTTGGTGGTACTACAGCCCCCTCTGCTCGTCCTCCCTTGAGCCGTACCGCCAGTGTTATATCCAGCCGTGCCCGCAAAGATCCTCTGTCTCTACCTATCAAGGACAAGTCACACTCCTTGTTTTTCCCATTATTTGGCGGTGCCGATGACAGAGCTGCTCTTCGACTTGTCTTGCAACTCTCCAAGAAAGCTAATGTCGCTACCTTCATCTTCCACTTCTGCTTTGCCGATGGCGATGATCTTACCACAACCCAGACCATCAACAGCGTCGACCAAAAGACTTCCGACTCCAAGTTCATCGAGCAGTTGACTGCTGAAGACCATGTCTTGTTATCGTCGCTCTCAAGCACTATTTCCACTATGACCGGCAGTAACATCACGTACAGTAAATTCTCAGTAACACGCCAAAATGTCGTGGCAACCGCTATCGAAATCATGAAACAGAACATCGGCCAGAACCCCCGTAACGCCGGTGATATGGTCGTCGTCGGTCGTCACCACGCCTTCTTGGGTGACAACGTCATTGAGGTCGGTAACGAGCTAAAGAATACGGTTGGCTCAGCTGCTTTCGCCTTTTCTAATGCCGGTGTTAAGGCCAGTGTTTTAGTTGTACAGGATACTCGCGTCACTCCAGAGTAGTGACGAAGAGGAAGGGACATATACCCAAATGCTTTATAATGACAGTCTATGTAGTGATTTTTGTTTTTGTTATGTTTTAATTTACAATGTATTGATACCTTTTTGTATGTGTTTTTTTCTTGGAATATTGTATCAGTAATGTAATGATATTTTGCAAATAGTATATCCTTTCTTGGGATCTTGTTAACAATGAAACTATATCAATTCATCAACTAGAGAGAAATAATCATATTTATGAAATAGTTATACAACTAACCATACCACACAGCTATACAGCTATACAGCTATCTCTATAGTTATAGTCAGCTCGCTGTTATCTGGTTCTGTCGTCATTCCAAGGGCGCAATTTTTTGTGTATTATGTAATCAGCTCCGGAAAAAGTGGTCACCAATAATAGTTAATCTAACGTCAACTGTGACTTCACGAACAGGCCTAGCATAGCACTCAGTGACTGCAATTCTCAGCACTTCAGCTATCTTTGCCTGGTTTTCATATTCTCTGTTATATTCTCATTCTCTAGAAAGCCTTCTATCTCTAGCTTCTCACTTTTTCTATCAGACCGAAAACAAGAATAAAAAACAGCCATGTCTTTCTTACTTTCATCATCACGACTTATCCGCCAGCAGAATATACGAGCTGCATGTTTTCATAGCTATGCTGCCAGAGCAGCTCCAGTTCCGGCTGCTTTCAACAATGTGCCTACTGTACAGCTTTCTTTTGAGATTCACCATCCTCCGCAGCCTCTTAATGAATCCCCGCGTCCTATCATTTTCATGCACGGTTTGTTTGGTTGCAAGAAGAATAACCGTACTATGAGCAAGTAAGTCGTCCGGATATCTATGTACCAGATATCTCCTGTATCATATAAACTGTCTTGAAGCCTTTATAATCAGTTTACCAGTGTTTTCGTTGATAGAAGAAAAGATAACTAACAGTCACCCTTCAGAGTGCTGGCTCGTGAACTAAGACGCCCTGTTTACAACATCGTAAGTAACTCATCACTTCTCATATATACCAGATACCAAAATCGATATTAACCCTCATCCAACATCAGGACTTGAGAAACCATGGCGACTCTCCTCACGCCCCTCGCCATGATTACATCTCTCTAGCAGCCGATGTTTACGCCTTCATCGACCACCTAAAAATGGACAAGCCCACTGTTATCGGCCACTCGATGGGTGCCAAAACTGCCATGACTCTGGCTCTTGCTGCTCCAGATTCCATCACTGATTTGATTTCCGTCGATAATTCGCCTTTGGATCAGGCACTTGGAAGTGATTTTCCCAAATATGTCTCGGTTATGGAGCAGATTGAATACAAGAATTGCATGACTCGCTCGGAAGCTGATAAGATCATGGAGCCGTATGAGACTGTACGTCATCCCATAGCATCGTTTACCACGTCGATATTCATGTCTATCTTGATATGCATAAATTTCAAATCTGGCTAACTAACAACCACTATATACAGTCTTTACCTATCCGCCAGTTCCTTCTACAGAATCTCTTCCGTCCTGCTCACGGCACACCCTTCAAGTTCCGCAACCCTCTATACATCATCGCCAAATCTCTCGGTCACATGGGTGATTTCCCCTTCAAGAATCCCAACGAGGCTCGCTTTAAGAAACCTACTCTATTTGTTCGTGGAACTAAGAGTACTTATGTCCCTGACGAGGTTATTCCTTTAATTGGAGATTTCTTCCCTCGCTTCACCATGGTCGACATTGAAGCTGGTCATTGGGTTATATCTGAAAGCCCTGGCGAGTTCAAGGATGGTATGTGTTAGGGTTATCAAAACCCTGTGTTGTTACTAAATGCTTGCCCTCCATTTTTTCCCCCCGCTATCTAAATTGTCCCAAGGCAAGTTTTACTAACTATTTCAAACTTTGTGTGTAGTCGTTGTTGAGTTCCTTACCCGTGAGGAGTCGAATTAGATTACTTGCATTATTTTTTTTTAATTGGATATGAAGTTGCCTAATTGAAGGGGAATCGTAAACATGGAATTGATTGAATACATATTTAATTACCTTGCTTTCAAGACCTACAGATACATACATAATATATGACGTTTTTTCCGTTTCGGCCTCATGTCATCACTTGTACGCAATTCAACTTGAACACAATATAAAGAAAAGCAGTAGACGTACACTACTAGGGGAAACAAAATGATCTTTAACTGTTTTTTGGGGCATTAAACATCACTGAATTTTTTTCTACCAGACCGAATTCACCAGACTTTTTTCTGGGACATAGAAATTTGAAAAGGCAACACCTGAGCTGGAACTGCCTAAATGCCGAACCCAAGCAATGGAAAAACTACACAATGCTAGAAGTTTTTTTTTTCCACATACCCGCTGTGGGCTCATAATCCTGCACACGCCCTCGAAATATTTGGTCACAAAACAACAGTGTTTATTTTATTGTTTACACCTCCTCAAGGACGCGCTCCTTGAACTCACGTTCAACCTTGTGGCCGGACTCATCAGTGGTGGACTCGCCGTGCAGGGCCATCAGGGCACCCAGGTCGAACTTGGGCTGCTTCAGCAGCTTGACCTTGCGGATGTGAACCTGAATATCAGAGTTAGTAAAATTGATTTCAAGTAGAGAGATATACACATTAAATTTCGGTTGTGAAGAGGAGACTCACGTTCTGGAGGGGGTAGATGCCCTGGGTGGACTTCTCAATCTCACGGCCGATGACCTCGGGGATCAGCTTGGTGGTGAGCTGGGTGAGGGTGCAGCTTGAGGCCTCACGCTGGATGATCTCGGTCATCTTGCGGCGGATAGCGCGGATCTGGGAAGAGGCAGCGTAGGTGGTCTTCTTGACCTGGTTCTGTCTCCGCTTGGTGAAAGCGATGGCGAACAGGCGGAGAAGGTACTCGTCGGTGGTCTTGACGGTAACGTTGGCCTCGATCAGAGTCTGCCACTTGCGAACGAGCGAACGGAGCTTATCGGAGGTGAAGTCCAGGCCGTGGAAGTTGGTTAGGCAGTTGCGGCCCTGGATCTCGTCGACACGAAGGCGAACCTTGCGGAACGAGTGCTCTTCATCCTTCTGCAGATCGGCGAGGGAGACCTCGACGACACGGCCCTTCAGGGAGTCGTTGGCGTTCTTGAGACCAGCGGTACGGTTGACCAGGGTCTTGCCGACGCTATAATGAAAGATATGGTCAGTATTTCTGACCTCGATGGAAGTTTTGTGTAAATCGGATTGGCGATCGACCAGGTGGGTTTGGAGAACATTGGATAAATCAATGAAGTCGTAATTTATCGTAACGAAGCGTGATGAAAATGTGGATTGCGAAGATCGTTCGTGTGCGTTCGGTTGATTAGAGGGGTACTCACTCGCGAACCTCGAAAGGCGCAGGGGCCTGTGGATTAAGTTAGTATTTTTTTGACTTGTTTATATGTATATTTGCGACACTATTTATCGTACCTTGATCGAGTACCAGTCCTTGCGGGAGAAGGGGTCGACGGTCTTCTTCTTGAGACCCTTCTTGCCCTTAGAGAGGCGCTTGTTCCTGAAGAAAAATGGTCATCAGCATTGGTGTGTCTAATTTGAGATCTATTTTGTTCTTGTCGATTTTGTGACTGAGAGAGAGATTGCTCGATTCGAGAGACGTTGTTCGGAAATCGGATAATCGAGAGGGTGAGGTTTCGCATATATGAGGTAGTCTTACTTTCCGACAGCCATATTGTGATGATGCTGAACCAGTCGGTCTTTGGATGGTTAGAGATTGACGGGGAGAAGAATTTCACAGTGAGGAAGGTGGGCGTTTGAGGGTGGTGGAATTTTAGGATTTCTTCAAAAAAATGTGCGTGCTAGAACAAAGTCTGTGGGCCGAAGCAGCCCAAAATTGAAAATCATGCACGTGACTTTGTAAATTCGACTCTAAAACTTGACCCCACTATGAGCCCTGGGTAGCGCCACAGCAAAATTCGAGTGTGGCACATAAATATGGGGACAGTATCCTAGTTAGTCCACAACTACAACTTAAAGTAAGAATTACACATTTTGGGTAGTACCCCTAGAACCCCAGAACTTGCCAACACATCACTTTATGTCGCAAAATGCCGACATGTGATTGGACATTATTTAGTAGGCTAGGACGCTAGTATGAATTCAGCAGCATGAGAAGAATGAACAATAGAGACAAAAAGACGCACATTTAACTTTGGAGTAACAGTACATGAAAATAGGCAGAGTTAGAAGAAGAGAAAAAAAGTTGCATATATGTATATATCTATGTACGATGCAAGAAGAAATAAAAATAAAAAAAGTTGTAGATGCGAAGTATTCTGATGTTCCGGGGGTATCCTCCAAATTCCATGCCAATTCATGATCATAATCGTTAAACAAACCAAAAATCCCAAACCAAATCCAAGCCTGAACAAAGAAACTCGCTTCCGCGCTGATAGCGGCTATTGTGATGTGAGAGGTAATGATAGAACAAGGCGACTGTAAAAATATGTTGTGTGCGTGTACCAGACAGTCAGCCGAACATGGTAACGAAAGCCCTTCTTATAAGCCAACCGAAACAAGGTCGGTCAGTTTGGTTGGGTAGAAATGCGGTGCAAAAAATGATGTAATAACATCATCATGCAGTGGGAGTGCAGTTGCGAGTTGTGAAATTTGCAGAGCAAAGGAGTATGTAGGAACGCTGTCTCACAACCGAGACTCTAGCGATGGCTACATATTATGCACTGGACTGTACTGCGTTGGCTCACACAAAAGAGAGTGAGAGAAAGAAGAAAATCAAATCAAAATGAATGCAAGGGAGAGTCGATCAAGCAGTAAAGAGGCTGGTCTACAGCTCCATCTGCTGCTCTTCGCACTCGAGCTCATCGCGGCCGTCCCAGCTACCAAAGCGTGGGAAGCTGATGTAAGCATTGGATACTGTGAGAAATAGGTTAGATTCTGTGCAGACGAGCGGCATATGAGTCAAGACAAACTTACGAGAGATGGATCGCTCGTTCAGAGACGAACCAGTGTGGGCAGTGACAACTGAAGACACACTTTTTGGGCTGAGGGGTTCTGTAGGAGACCGGGAGTCACAGGATGATGGAGATCCAACAGGAGAGGAGAAGCTGCTGTGCTGGGTAGAGACGACAACAACACGAGAGAGGATATCAGCAGCAGTGTGGGTGCGGCCAGAGCTTGATGGCGAGCGGCTGACGCTGATCTTTTCGGTGGTGATGCTAGGCTCGCCGGTAGCCTGGGTGCGGAGCAGGCTTGGTCTCTTGTGTTCGTTGGACACTGAGCAGCGTGATGAGGACGAGCTTCTTCTACGCATGCCGCCAATATTGGCAAAGAAACCAGTCATGCCGCAGTTGATGTTAGGGCCGTAGTTGGTGGGCAGAGCAGACGCCTCTACCGAATAGTAGCGCGAGTAAAATGGTGAGCAAACCATGGGGAATATTGTGTTGTGAAAGCGTGACCGCTAGGAAAGGAATTTGTTTTGAAGTGAGATGACAAGAGAAGAGGTCTTCTTGGTGTTAGTTAGGCTTGGTGATATTACTGCTGGTGTCCAGAGGAGCAGCGTCAAAAATATTTTGAATATTGAAGACCTCAAAGTTGTTGAATGATGGAGAAATATAAAGATCAATGTAGAATTACTGTGGAAGTAAAAAAGAAATGCTATTATATATGAGTTGAAGATTGGTGGGAGAAGGAAAAGAAGAAAGACTCCGGATAATGCGCGGGGGGATTAAGAGGTTAAGAACAAGAGACAATTGGGCTAGCCCCGGATTAGGTGAAAAATAGAAATAAAAATAAACAAATAAAAAACAATAATATTACAGAGGGTAAGGTGGACCCCGGCCGCAAGATTTTTTGTTTTCTTTTTGGCCCTGTAGTATTAGTGTATGTACCATGTAGATGGCTTGGTAAAGAAAGGATGGAACAGCGGCCAGCCAGCGCAGAGAAAAGAAAAAAAGGTAGACATGGTCACGCTACAAGTCTGTCTTAGTTGGCAAGAAGGCGGAGGCGGGAGAGAGAGGAGATGGTAATCTGCACTCTTTCTTAGAGTTTCTCAGAGGAGTTTCTTAGAGGAGAGGGGTGATCTTTTGGTAAGGGGGTGGAAGACAAGCAAGCTAGGCAGCTCAGATCTGATCAACGAACCCAATTCGCAGGCTGGCCAAGCAAAAGCCATAAAACTAGCCGATCGATCAAGACTTTCTTATCATGATTGAGTTTTGCTACTATATGTAAGTCCAATTGTGCCTCTCAGGTACTCACTTCTGACAATTACGTCTGCCTACTAGTCTTTAGTCTACCCCTTCGTTTCTTGATTGTTTCTTGTGGAGCCCTCAGAGCCTCTGTTTTCAGCGCTAAATTCTCAGTTTGCTAAAAAAAAAAAAAATAAAAATAAATAAATAAAAAACAACATGCAATGTCTAGGGCCCAATGCCCCCCAAAAAATATTTTGTGCGAGAGATGCCCCCATAGCACCAAAATACAATGGCCAACTACAGATGGAACGGACAACTAGGAGCTTCAGCGCCTCCCGCACTTTCCGAACGTTGTCACCCACACTTTTGCTCCTAGTCCCCTAGTCTCCTCAGTGCCCCAGTTGGTTCTGGAAAACTGTCCTCGCCTCCTTGAGAATAAGGGTCAGGGCGGCCCCTTTGACCAGACAGAGAAGAGTACATACATACATTCGCGAGATATTGGGTATAATTTTCATCTGCACATACATAATTTTGGCTGTATAGTTATATGTAGCTGTATATTGCGTTGTATGTGCGTCTCTTAGTCTTTCTCATTCTTGACCCACTGTAGCCCAGCGACTTCCATTTCTGGACTATCGACGCGGCTCCTCCCTCTATAGTCACTAGTATTAGTAGTAGTTTCTCTCTTCTTTGTTTATGGCTCTTTATTGGCCACTAGAAGCTTCCTTTATTTGTTTTTCTCTCTCTTCCGTCTTCTAGGACCCTTCTTCGTATTTTCTACGGCAATATCCTGACGTTGCCTCCCAATTGAGACCAAGTTGTCCCGTTTTTGGTCTAGAAGGTGAAGGAATTTGGAGATTTTTTGGCCACATACATAGTTGTGCAGTATCTGTACAATATATCTGTAGTGGAGTAAATATGGTGGTCTGTTGTGCCGCATTATTTATTTCCAATGTTATATTTTTTTTTTGCATTTTTGGCTTTTTCAGTGCATAAGCCCACCTTCTTCTCGTTAATTTCTAGGTATACTATTAATTCTATTTTCTCTACGTGTATAATATAATTGCTTGTTTATCACTGTGCTTGTCCTCTTATCTGGCCCGCGGGGCTTGGCTTTAGTTGTATATACATTATACATGTACAACTATTAATAAAGCCCAGCAGCTATTAAGCTATTCTTCTGCTATACCTCATGCTATATCTCCTGCTATAATTCCTCACATATTACAACTACATACATACAGAGTACATATCCCAATCGCTTGGGCGCAAGGGGCGGGCCCTACGCAAGCCGACAGCCACATGTCAACAAGTCGGTCACGAATTTCATGAGGAGTAACTATCATATGTAAATTGTACAGATAATTGTACAGATAATTGTACAGATAGATTCGAACTTTATGCTATCCTACTTAATACAACTACATATATATCTGCTCGCTTGGGTTCCCTTTTAGGAGACAGCTGGCATCGTTGGGCTAGCTTCAGGCACACATATCTGTACATTCGACCTAAATGCAAACGATAGGCTCATTGCCTGTTAAAGGATATGGTCAGATCAGAGCCAGCGAATCCTGACGGCAGAGATCTATTGAGCCCCCCCCCGTCCTTTTGATCCGTTCTTTGTTGACCAGTCACTTTCTTTCTGAGGAGAGTCTTGTTGTATGTGCAAACAAGAGATTACAGCCTATAGTTGAACACGACACTACAAATGTAATACTCACACGATACATGTCACCAATCCAGACCAAGTGCATACTAAGAAAGACAAATTCAAAATGAAGACAAAATGCAACCCATTATCCATGCATGCTCGGCGAGAAGGGACGAAGCTTGGTCATCCGTTCTTTATAATGTCTATCATGACTTACATTTATAGATACAACTGCATTGTATTTGTAGCACCTCGCTAGCTCAGAAATACCAATAAAAAGAATAAAATAGCCCGCTGTATAACTGTCGCTTCTTTTACGATATCGTCGGTATACCCATTATGTAGGTAAGCTTACTATGGATGTATGTGAGCCCTAAGCTCAGAATATCACCGAGACAGTGAGAAAGCGAGCATCCAATTTACTGGTTCGTATTTTGGAGTTTCTTTTCGTTCAATATACGGTTCTTGCTAGCCGTTTTGTATCATGGTCGTCCACCCATGATTCAGATGCCGTATCTCCTATGATACAACTTCAAAGTATGAATATATGCTGCACTGCACTACCGTACCGTTGCACTATTGCACTACTTTTCTGTTTGTTTGCCTCCTCTACTGGACACATGCACCGCCTCGGCTCTATCTTCTCGTCTTGATTTTAGTCTGCACTGTACTACTGTTCTACGATAGGATGGCATCTCAATAATGTTCATACAGATTCAACTACAGATATATAGTATAGTAGTATGAAAGCTAAGCGCTATTTTACTTGAGTGAATAAAAACAAGAGCCTAACGCAGGGCAAGTACAACTCCAACTATACAGCTATAGTACAGATACATAAACGGCTGTAGGTGGATTCTCAAGTCTAAGCTGGATAACCTTGCTTGACTCGAGTCCGCCTCGTTTTTTCACGCTGTTCGACTCGGGTCCATCGTTATGGCCGTGCCCTGTAAGTTTAGCCTATGTATTGCGTGGGCTTCCGCGTGGTCGGCTTGGGTCCCCATCTTTCTTATACATATTTTAGGCCTGGCTTTAACTCAGAATAACAAAATACCTCAGCCACCAGCGAGTCCGGCCGTGGGGAAGCCCTGTTCAAGTTCCCTGATCGTCTGTACTCCATGTGCCTATATGTAGGCTTTCCATTGGCATGGTTTAGTTGAATTAGACCTCGGAACTGATTTCTGAACTGGCATCGTGATTTTCGCCGTTCGCCTCTGGCCTTGTTTTTTTTTAGTAACTGTATATTCTAAACTAACTAATACGGATGTTGTTCTCGTGGCTTGTTCATGGTCCCCTTCCCTCTTGGGCTGCCGTGCGTCGATTAGTTCAAGGTGTTTGCAGCAAATCTCTGCTTCCTTCAACCGCCCTTTCCCCTCTTCTGCTCTTCCCGTCCCATCTTCCCGTCTCGATCAGTCCAGGCCAGGTATTATACATATGTATCATGTACATACATACATATCTGCACATAGCACTCCCGGCTCTCTGTTGTAATCATCGCAGCTCGCTTCGGTCATATACCGTGTTTGTTTCTTCTTTGGAATGGGGACCTTAAAGACATATGCCACCTGCCGTCTGCAGGATATAAAGATTACAGATAGTCAAAAACATGATATGGGCAGCATTCTGGTTGGGTAGTTTTTGTTTTCTTCGTTCGTCTAAGCAGTCTCTGCATGTCTTTCGTCAAGTTTGTCTCTCCGGTATAATGCTAAAATACAGAACAGTCGCCGAATCAAATAGCCATTTGGAGGAATCGTCGTCCGCGTTGTCAGATTGCTACCACAAACGGCCAGTATCCAGGACTTGGTCTGCAGCAAAAGGCTTGACCAGTTCCAGTTCCAGTTCTCGTTGGACAGCCAGAGGTAACAACTACAACTATAACCCAACGGACAGACGGCATCCCACCCGGAAATACCTAGAGGTTTAAACTATGTATACGTGCGTTCATTATCCATTCTAGGGCAATATGTAGCAATCACCATGTTACCAGTAAGCCTCGCTTCTTCGTGGTTCGGCCTAATGTCCTTCCTTGTCCTCATCTAGATCCTTTTGAAGGCTCCGTATCTCTGTCTCTGTTTATTGCGAATGGGTTTCCCAGGCCCAAGCATACCAATAGACAATGGAAAACAAGGCACCAAGTGCACCGTTTGAACAGACTTTCGAACAAGAATCCAAGTGGACGATGCTTTGTTGGTATGTGCTGCTGGGTACCACTTCTGGGGTCCTTTCCCAAAAGGTGGTCTCACCGGCGGCTCCACTTTCAAGCCAGCCCCAAGCCGCGTCCTGCATATGCTAAAGCACTCAAAAAAATACAGCACGGTACATGCTATAATTTTACCACAGTCCGGCTTCTTATCCCGCGCTTTTTAGCTGCAGCTTAGACTGCAATATCAATCAAACAAAACCCTCCACCGCTAATGTCTCCTTACTAGGCCCAGTACTGGGTCCAGTACTAGGTCCAGTATTATAGAGGAGACTACGGAGTGGATAGACCGCCACTCTCTTTAACTGCGGTGTTCTTTAGCTTCTGGATCAATCACCGCTTCTTCGGCTCCAGGGTTTTCCCCAGTAAACAACCCAGTAAACAACCCAGTAAATAGATCATCTTTAGTCTACCTCCTCCTTGTTGATTTTGGGGGGCTTCTTGACCACTTATCGAGCAAATACACTTTCATCTTTGGAAGCTGATCCCTAACTCCCCATCGGGTAAACAGTGGAATTTCTCGTATATCGAGCAACTCAAGAATCAGCTACAGCCAAGAAAGTCGCCATAATCGTCAGCTATGTGTCTCAATTCCAGGCCTATCCTGCCGTCCTTTTGATCATCTCTCTCTCTCTCAATATCTATTTTTGTCTTCCTACCTCTACCTCTCCTCCACCATGCAGTAGTCGTTTCGTTAGTCGTATCAGTCGGCTACTTTCTACGTCTTCGAGTCCCAAAAAGCCCAACGTAAGTACACGTACAATTATATGTAGATCTTAAAAGAATGGGTAAGTGAGATATATGCATAATATACAAATCTATGACTATATACAGGCTCCTGTCCGATTGATATGTGTGTACATATATATTCATCTGAATTTAGAGGCCACTTGGTAACCCACGTACTTTATTTTTTCAAAATCTATATATATATCACAATATTACTATAACTATGTATGTACGTACATTACAGGTATACGGAGTACCGACTGCTGAGCTGTTATTACACGAGTATTTTACAAATATTCTTGAATTCCTTTCGGCTATCAAAAACGGCTGATTTACAGCCTAATACTAGCTCCCCTATCTACATGTACTATATTTGGTGTTGCTGCCCAGATATCTCCATATATCTATCCTATTAGTCCGGTATATACATAATATGATCTTTATATGCATGTACATTTATGAGCCAGAGAACCTTAGACAGTCTCATTTTCTCTACTTGTCCTTAATGAAACATTCTCAAATAGGCTACATAAACGAGGAAAAGTTTTTTTTTTTTCAATTTTTGTTCGCTTCTTTTCTCTTTCGAATGGATCTGATCTTACTTTGGGAACGCGGCGTGCACATGATCATCTTCTGGTGAATTACATATAGCGGCCAGGTCCGCGAGCAAACTCGGGCCATGCCCTGATAATGCGGCCTGGTCAGTTTGTGGGGGCGTTTTGGGATTTTCAAGTGGCATATACCGGCGGATAGAAACAGTGATACGATAGATAGATTTTTTTAAGTTGATGATTATGTGTATCGTATAGTCATAATGCCCTATTACTATGGTAGTTAT
The DNA here is from genome assembly GCA_009806295.1 of Davidsoniella neocaledoniae. NCBI lineage: Eukaryota > Fungi > Ascomycota > Sordariomycetes > Microascales > Ceratocystidaceae > Davidsoniella > Davidsoniella neocaledoniae. The sequence goes on from RHDR01000181.1 coordinate 18,398, forward strand.
AGGTCTAGATGGCCAGTACACAGTCATCTTGATATCTTCGTTATACTACCTAGTTTCCAAATATAGTACATATGGACGCTTATTTACTAGTATATATATCTAGCAAACACCTGAATGGGGATGTTATTATATCAGTGGTATACGAATTGATGTTGGCTAGTCTGCTTGCCGTGTAACTCTCAAGAGAGTGCACAGTTATAAGTTGTTATATCAAGACAGGTACAAGTACATCACTAATCAAATGATGCATATATACTTCCTTATTAGATATATAAACATATACTTCTACAGATGATGTTTAGTCAATGGCATATTTTTCCCATTTTCTTATATTCAAGCAGATACTTCTCAGCTACAAGTTTCTGAAGTTTCCACAGTTGTACAATAAGGATACAAAATTTTGATCGCACACATACTATAGACATTTACTATTCTAAGAATATAATACAAAGGTATAATCTAGATCATCATTTTGAAAAGACTATACATATTTCATGCTAGATAGAACGAGGCACTCGATCAAGCCTTTCAACTGCCAATCACTAACAGGAGCTTTGAATGAGTTAGGGCTTTCTGTCTGTGGTAGACCCTAGTAGCGCCATGTCTAACCCTAACATTGTGTAAATGAATCTTATATGATGTGAGCAAAGTAGAACGCTAATTCACTCTAAGATAAGTATGTCTAAAAAATATGGTCATAAATTATTTGTAAAGGTATGATAGCAATTCTGCAAGAAATGTCAATTTTCAAGTAGCCTAGAACCATCCATAGTCTTTATGTTGTCACACTATCATAGCATAAAGTTCGTAAAATAGATATCTATCCAAGAACACGTGATACGCCACAGCTGCGCCACCGCCATATTTCAATAGTATAGCTACTTCCGTCTTACTTTTGACTTTACTGTCGCACTTTGACAGGGTTTATGGAGTTCAATGAATGGGCCGCGTTCCTTGTCAGCCTTTCTTTCGAATTTGACTATTCCAACCAAAAGGTTTGATCTCTATTGATATTCTAAGCATTCAACCTCGGCTACACGCGACTATATTTCGATACTACATACATATCTACATATCACCATACTTAGCTCACGTAATGGGCAAGCGCAAGTCCTCTAGCAAGCCTCAGGGCCCCAAAAGAGTGAGTCGTCTCCGAATATACAACAACACTACAAAATCTTCGAGTTTGAGGTTGTCGCGCAAGTTTGATATGCGCAGAACGACGCGAGCGATAAAATACGATGTGGGATATTAGCAAGTGCTTAAACGACTGTCGCACACTATTTCTAAATGCATATACATGCGACAGCTATATCGTACTGAGTTACTATAGCTGAACGACGTCATGATTAGACGCATGCGATGTCTTACTGTCCCGAAGCCGTATCATACATATCAATATATTGCTCCGGCGTTATGTTACTGGCAATAAAATGCTGATTTATCCTTTAGAGCGACCCTCTTCCTACTACCTTTCTTTGCTTGTTCTGCAATCACGAAGATGCAGTAACCGTCAAGATTGACCGTCGTGGCGGTGTCGGAAACCTTAACTGCAACATCTGTGGACAATCATTTCAGTGTGCCATCAACTGTAAGTACTTTATACCATTTTCTTGACTTGACTTAGCATGATCAACTAACATGATGTAGACCTTTCTGCCCCCGTCGACGTTTACAGTGATTGGGTTGACGCAGCCGGTAAGAGTCATTCCGAGCAATATAGCGCATACAGACATCTACATCACATAGGACATTTGCTAACAATACTGCATTAGATGCTGTGACTGCTAATAATAAGGGTGACGCCCGTCTTAGTGGGCGCGCAACCCGTAAACAACTTGATAATCTTGACGAATACGACGACGAATAGATAGCCGGCTAAATCAACGGCATCTCGATACCCACGTTGTTTTCTTTTTTTCTTTTTTTACTTTTCTTTCGTTGGACTAGCCCGGGTTCACAGTACGGCAGTTATCGAAGAATTATATGTTAGAATATATGAGTGACTTTTCACTCTCTGGATTTTCTTGTCATGGCAATTTTGTCTCTTAATCATAATAAAGAACACTACATAAAAATGACGATCTCTTTCTAGTACGAGTTGATTGTGCTTTTGGGTGGAGTTGGGGTGCTCACAAGGTGTAGTAACGATCGCCAAAGTCGCCTAGACCGGGAATGATGTAGCTAGAGGGTTGTTAGTGAGGGGGTAAGCCAAAATGGGGACTCTATGGTAGTTTTGGGAACTTACTTCTTTTCATCAAGACCCTATTCAGAGATGTTTAGGTTAGACTGTGTTTTATAAGACCTTGGAATAGGTTATGGGTAGTTGACTTACCTCGTCAATAAAAGCTGTGACTACACGTAGATCAGGGAACTTGGTCACAAAGTTCTCGATACCCTTGGGACTAGAGATAAGGTTGAGGAAGAGAATGCGGTTTTCAGGGACACCTCTAGATTTAAGAACCTCGACAGCCATGATAGCAGAACCGCCTTGCGGAATATTGATATTAGAATTTGATGTTTTGTTTCTATAAGCAGGCAAACGCCTTCTTTTATACATACCGGTAGCAAACATGGGATCCAAAAGGAGGACCCATCTCTTGTCAATATCTTCAGGAAGCTTGTCATAGAACAGTTTAGGTTGAGCAGTCTCCTCGTCACGCTGAATCAATATCTTGCCGATTCTAACGGAGCGGCAACAGTCACGGAGACCTTGCTCCATGGCTTCTCCAGCACGCATGATGGAAACACCGCAGATCTTGCCTTGGAACATGAGGCCAGAGTAAGTACGGCCAACGGGAGTGGTAACATCATGGGAGACAACAGGCAGGTGGTTTAGACCCTCCTCGACTAAAAGACGGATGATTCTGTTGGAGTAGAAGACAAAGTCTGCACGCTGGGTATCCTTGTTGCGGATCAGACTATATGGAGATTGATCAGAAATAGGGTTTGGTGAACGTAGAAGACTATGAATGACTTACGTCAAGAGAGCAATGAGTTGGGGAGTCTGGGGTAGGACATGGACGTTATCAAAAGGCACAGTCTTGGAGATAGTGGCTGAGGGGTTTTGGGCGCCATCGCGGTACGAGGGACCAACAGGGACAATGGGGGCACCACCACTGCTTTCCATGATGACGATGAGATGTGATAGCAGTAGATATGGTAGTAGATGTATGTATTTGCTGATATAGAGATATGTTACTAGAGCTTGCTTAGTATGGCTGTGTAAGCTGTGCCGGGAAAGTCGTCTGCTTGTTCCCAGTAAACTAACTAGATCAGGGTGTTTGCAACAGACAGGAACAAGGGCCTAGAACAAGAAAAGAAGAAAAAAATGCTGTATAACGACCGATCTTATGGGCTTCTAGCGGACTTTGTTGGCTTTGCTTGCAGTCTGGGTGGCGTCGAAGTTTGGCCACTTTTTCGACATGCAACTAGCGGGGTATAGAGTGTAGAGAGTTTGAGGACGTACAGTTATTGTAAGACAAGAGCACGCGCTCTGATTGGCTGATGGAAAGCTCAGGTAGCGTCTAGGGTGGACCAAGCCGTTGTATCCACTCTTGTGCTTGAATCAGAAGCGTCTAGTTAAGCTGGGCAGGGCATAATAACCCAATAACCCAGCTGATAACCCAGACAAACCCAGGCATAATAATAGAAGAAGAACCTAGACTTGAGAAGAAAGCGGTCGCCAAAGCTGTCGTCGACCTGGCGATTTTTTTTCCTGTAAAAGTCCAAAGCTGCATAGTTTTATTGCTATAGCCCGATTATCGCAAAGGACTCTTCTGGAGCAATTTCTGAATCGAAGCTGCTTGTTTGTTTTGAAGCCTTCTCCTCCTGATAGCACAACAGTACAACGCCTATTATTTTAGTTGTGTCTCTCTTTCTGATCTTCCTGGCGAAGAAACCAACCACCGTTGCCGCCGGTCTTTTGAATATAGGCGCTTTATCTTCTAGTTCCCCCCCCTCGCCCTCTACTATATACGCTACGCTACACTATACTGCACTATTGAGCCATCGTCATCCACGACATACCGACCTCATATATTGCACGCGCATGGGCAAGGCTATGGCAACATACGGAAATATCCCGGCCAAGAAGCGCGGCTTCAACAATGCCTTTGCGCCTGCAGTTGAGCCAGCGCAATCTTCATCTTCGACGCCGCCTCAGCCTCGCTGTACGATTTCGATTTCGACGACGTTGACGCCTCTGCCTCGCTAGTCACGAAGCGAACTCTGGCCAGGCCCAAAGCGCCCACGACAACACGGCCGGCTAGTCTCGCTGCGCCGGCCTCCAAATCGCAATTGCAGAGCTCTACTGCAAACACACCACCTGGAGATTCGGCCTCGAAAGTGGCAAAGCCTGGCAAAAAGGCGCGCCCACGCGCTGCAATACTGAGCGGAATAACCTCAAAACCAAGCCCCGATGTCCTGCCAGCCGTAAAGCCTTCGGCTGCCCGAACAGCTGTCCGGCCATAACGTCCTCTGCACCTGCTCCGACGGCAGCATCAGTCCCAACACTTGCGCGCTCGTCTTCAAACCCCGCCGTAAAGCCAAAGCCGACGCCTTCGCTAGTGCGCGCCAACAGGTCAGACCCGTACGATCTTCCCATGCCAGACGCACCGCCTGTCAGGAAAGCAGCAGTCGCCGATAGCACTGCAAAGGACAAGGCAAAGCCAGCACACAAACGTCAGCCGTCTGCGTCTGTGCTAAAGGATCCAGCCCGGCCACCAGCGCATCAAGTAGCGCAGCCCAAATCTCAGATTAAAACTCCGGCGCTGAAGCCAAGCGTCACGTTCTCGAGTTCGTCCCGTGGCATCGATTCATACTTTGCAAAAGCACCGCCGCCTCAGACCAAAGATAAGGAACCCCAGGCTGCTTCGTCACTATCTAAAGCTGGCAGTGTCAGCAAGCCTGCAGCCCAGTACGGAACTCCAGCATCATCGTCAAAGCCCATGCCCACCCAGCCTACGCCACCAAGACCATTATCAAGACACAACTCTACTTCCAAGGCGCCACTAAAGTCACCGGCTCGGTCAGCTAGAAACGAAGCAAAATCACCAAGAACGCCGAAAGATAATCTTGTGACGCCGCCAGTCAAGCGGAGACGTCTTATAGACACATTGGTCGCACAGGCGGAAAGCAGCAGCGACTCGGCCAGTGACTCTGAAAGCGACGAATCAAATATTGACTTCCCGGTCTCAACGTCGGTAAATACGACGCCCTCTCGTCCAGTCCAGGATAATCGCCGGTCACAGATATTACGATCTGGACTCAGTGTGCGCTCTCGAGGCCCTCGTATAACATACGCACAGCAGCGCTCTATCCTGGCCAACCCGAATGAGAATGACCCGAACCACGATCCGTTCGCTCTACCGATCTTACCGTCTATAGCCAGCCCTAAGAATGAGAAAGACTCCTTCGATTTCGGGGATGGCCCTGAAAGCGATGATGAGGGCCTCGCAAAGGGAGCAATTCGAAGCATCCACGAGCTGCGTATGGCTGGCGCCAACAATCGGTTTGCTGATCAGATGGAAGATCTGTTCGATCGCATTGGTTCGCCTTCGCCAAAGCCGACTTCTATGAGACGGAACGCCCTTCTTGAGCTGGCTACACGTATGAAGGACAAGACATTCTCTCGCCAGTTCCGTGATAACAGTGCCGAGACCAGACTATTTTCGGATATCGGACAAGAGGCCGATGTCGTCAGCGGGTTTGCCCTTGTTGCTATCCTTCTTTCACTGCTATCGACATCATCTATGCCCCATCTCCTGCCTCTGCTCCAAGAGCATAATGCAGTGCTATTACTACAGCGTCTACTTAGTCGTAGCGAGAGCATCACGCAGCTGGCATACGAACGACAGACCAACCTGTCCAAGATTGGCAAAAACGCAGTGCTGACGCTGAAGTCGGATATCATCAAGTTGCCGATCTGGAAGGGCGCATCAGCGCCCAAAGATCTATCCCCGCGGACGTTGGCGCTCAAGTTTATGGACCTCCACTGTAAGCCGGTCGACATGGGAAACTTTGTTGTCGGCTCGAAGCTCATGGGCGACAACCTCTTCTCTATTCTACACCAGTACTGCGATTATGAGTGGCGGGAAGACGCCACTTCAGAAGACAAGCTCGACTGCTTACTGGCTGCTTCGGTCCTCGGTGCCCATGCTATGGGCTTCGAGCTATCAGAGCTGGCATCTCACTGGAACGTGAACCACTTGCCGGTGGTTATTGCCGTAGTAGAGGTGATTCTCACACAGGGCAAGTTCGGACCGTTCCAGCATGCCGTCCTCCGGTTAGCTCTTAACATGTCGAACAATAACCCTGGCGCGGCAACAGCTAGCGGCATAAGGGTTCTGTATAAGAGTTTTGCAGCAGCTATCTGCACTACTTTTGCGGCCGTCAAAGAGACACTCGGAAAACAAGACTTGACAAGTGAATTCTCACCGTTTACTAAGCTCGTCTTGATGCTCGGTGCAATGATTAATTTCTCTGAGCATTGCCCACCAGTTCGTCATTCTGTCGATGATTGGGAAGAAGAAGGATCTCCGGTTGATGACCTCGTTGAGATTTTTGTCCAGAGCCATCTGTCCACCTACCAGGTAAGTGATACTACACATAGTGACATCATTATGCGTGTACTTCGACAATAATACTAACAACCTTCTCCCTCTATAGGCTGACTCTGTCGAGAAAACACAGCTGAATGTAGGCTTTGGTTATCTATCGATACTCCTCGCATATCTGTGTCTGTCGAGATCAGTTCGGCGGAAACTAGAAGCTAGAAGCCCCGGCAAGGGTCTTTCTGATCTCAGTGACTCTGTAAGGGAGTTTATGATTCTTCAGACCAAAGTTGATGGTGGACGTGGAAATAATGATCACATGGAGAGACTGCAAAATTTACTGGATGAACTGCAAATGGGAATCTGAATTTACTTGTTATACTCGTTATTTGTTTCTTTTTATTCTTCCCATCTTGTCATTTATGGTTTTTATATGTGGACATTTGAATATAACGGGCTTTTGTTTGGTGTTCGAATAGTGAGCGCGAGTTCGGGGAATTTATTTTTTTTATCGAGGCTGGAGTGGTTGGTCTTTTTTTTTTACTGTTCTTTTTATTATCTAGATATCATGTTTGGTTTTCCCTTTTTGAGTCATGACATTATGACTATTATAGCTCTGCCTATGAAAGATAAAGCTGGCTCTACAAGACAAGTTGTATACGGGAATGAAAATGGGGAGGACATGCGGGCTTATGAAGGCTAATTATGTATGTTCTCAATTCAAACTGCTAGCGGGGCAAGAAAGAGAGAAAGTACAGATGCATACATACGATACACGATACGTATGATACCGTATAACTATAGTATATAACTCTGGCTATCATAGCGGTACTCGCTAGTGCGGATTTTGGTGGCAAAAGTATAGGGAGCTATAAGGAAGGGAAGGTCAGGTGAAAAGAGAGAGGATGAACAGAGAAAGAGAGGAAAATAAGCGGGAGATATCAAAGAGGGAAGAAAACTAAGGAAAAAGGAATAAACAGAGGAAGAGAAACAAAGCGGTCGACGACGATGGAATTGATACGTAATGCAGAAGTTTAGTAGAGGTTAGGAAAGGTTAGGAATGGGAGATCAAGTTTGGCGAGCCGTAGCCGAGAAACTAAGAGAACTCGGTATGTGCATATGAATATAGTGGTGTGGTTTAGTTGGCTGTAGTTGTCTGTCAGCTATACCGCCTAACTTTTAGGGTGGTCTAGATAGGAAGCATCAGTGCACAGTGCATCAGTTAGTGAATCTATCCACTAAAAGGGCCACCAAAAGGACCACGATTCCCTCTGATTTTCTGGACCTTTTTGTAATTTTGTGGGTTTCAATGATTGGTAATAGATAACTAGTTGTAATTGGAATAACAACACAACAACAAATAGACATACACCACGATGTGATATCTTAATATCTGTAAGTACATACTAATATTCCTAGGTCATTTCACGCTACATATTAAACCAAAGGAATCAAGCGTCGGCCCTTTAGGGAGCTGTTTGCGGCGTTTTTTTCCCCTAAAGAATGGCGAGTTTGGGGCTTTTCATGGCGAAAAAAAAGAGTAAGGACTCACTACTATATAGAACTAAAGGTATGCTATATAGACAGATAGATAGACAGATAGACAAGACAGTAGTCAGAGGGCGAGACTTTTTTTTTTTTTTTTGAATATCCGGATTGAATTAGTGTTGGTACTTCCAAAATTACTACTGAACTATCTTTATTTCTCGTTCTCTCCATCTTTTTTCTTAAACTCTTCTTTTGCACTCTGTATTTCACAATATCATCGTGAGTTTTTTTTTCTTCACGTTTTCGTGTTGTCACGATTTTCTTCTCTTTTTTTCCCAGAAAGAAATATCCTTCCAATAATTCCTGTTTATCCATTTTTGGGTTCCTGAAAGAAAACCACGCATAAAGCCAAAGAGTCTCGTCGTTTTTTAAATCTTCTATAGCCAGCCTTTCCTCCTACTGTATCCAAGCTTCACATCTTCTGTTTTGGCCTTATCTCACGAAATCACTCTCTAGATTTCTGGTTTTTTTTTTGTTTATCGAACTCCACCAAATAAATAAACAGCTTTGCCGGCATCCGAATACGCCCAATTGGTTTAATTATTTAATTGTTTTTTTATTTGCCTTTTCAGATTCAGGAACCATGGCCAAACAGCGCAAGATGGCTTTAGTAGGAAGCCGTTCTGTCGGTAAGTCACGAAGCTATTGTTGTTTATTTATCTTTCCTATGTTTAGACATCGTTATCGTGTCTACATCTACCAAATTGCATCTCTCTCTCTCTTCAAAATAAGTAAAAAAAAAAAGGCAAAAAAAAAGAACAGCTGTGCCTTGCATAGAGAGACTTAACCGTTTATCTGTCAAGCCTTAGCGTATTCTCAGATATACATCCCGTTTCTCACCCACACCTCAAGAAGTGGCGTTACGGAAGGAATTCATGATTCCGTGATTTATAACTGGCTGCCTGGAAACATTGGCCACCAAGTGCCCTCTCTCTGTCGCCTTGATTGGCCATAAACAAGCTTATATTGGTCTTGACATAGCCATCTTCTGCTATATCAAGTCAAGTATCTCGTCCGCTCTACTACCATCATAATCCAAGCCAACACGTTAATACTCGCTACATATACAGACACAGATATAGACATAGCCTCAGTCAGGTTGTCTTCCATTCATACTACAGATACATCCAATATCCGATACTCCGTATTGATTTCCCCGAAAGAAAGCCCCTTTTTGTTGTTATCAATTTGTCTTATTTCTTACTATTGTAGTACATAAACACGGATGATATGGATACTGTAACAAAAATATGACCTTTGTTGCATATATTGTCTCGCTATCATTGGCGGAACTTCGCTAATAAAAACAAACAACCAATACTAACCGAACTATAGGTAAATCCTCCATTGCTGTTCAGTTTACAGAGGGCCACTTTGTGGACAGCTATTACCCTACTATCGAAAACACCTTTATTAAGCCTTTGAGGTTCAAGGGCCAAGAGTACCAGGCCGAGATTGTCGACACCGCCGGACTTGTGAGTTATAAGTGAATCATCAAGATATATATATCTCCATATAACTAAACGGCTGACATGGTTTGATCACACAGGATGAGTACAGTATCTTGAATTCCAAACATTTCATTGGTACCCATGGGTACTTGATGGTCTACTCAGTGGCATCTCTGTCTTCGTTTGAGATGATCCAGGTCATTCGAGATAAGATTCTGAACCAACTGGTAAGACACCATGACCATTGATGGTAGGAATATTATACTGACATTTTTCTTCTCTTCTATTATAGGGCACTGAACACGTTCCCATCACCATCATCGGCAATAAATCTGATTTGCGGCCAGAGCAACGGCAAGTGTCAGTTGAAGACGGTAAAAAACTTGCCGAGAAATGGAATTGCGCCTGGACAGAGGCGAGTGCGCGCCACAATGAGAATATCACAAAGGCTTTCGAGCTGATGATTGGCGAGATCGAGAAGTCTCAAAGCCCAGACGAGCCGGCAGCAGCTCAGAAATGTATCGTAATGTAAGGGGGGGGGGTTATCTATTACTGCTTCTGCTACTGCTTTGTTTTCTTTTCTTTTCTTCTTCTTTTCATGTTATTCTTATGATATGAAGCAAATCTCTCCCTTTTGCTGTCTTTTTTCACACTATCACACACACACTCACTGTCCTGCCCTTTTTCACTGTCTTTGATCTCTTATCACAATAACTCACCATGATATCATCATAATAATGTGGGTTTCAGGAAAAAAAATGCACGAAACGATGCACGTAACCCGTATGGGGGCAAAAAGGGCTGCCTATATATCCAAATATGTAAGCTGTATTAAAGCTGTACTACTGGCCATTATTGTCTATCTAGGCTTTATTGGTTATGCACTCCTGGAATCTAGACACATGACTCACATTGACTCCGAAAGGAAACATCTTCATAGCTCTATAGCTCCATAAGATTAATGAATTAAAAAAAAAAAAAAAAAACTCCGAAAGGAAAGTTAAGCTCTGACTATTTGTATACAAAGTACTCTGGTTACAACTATCATCTCTCTTTCTAATAGAATAATACAGAATACTCATTTGATACTTGACTCTTACTTTTTTTGTAATGAACGATGCTATGATAGTCACAAGGATGTCCTTAATACATATATAAATATATAATATATAAATACATATATGTATGGAATTATTTCTTCGGTAAACTGGGATTACATATTTACTTGGCCACTATCTTACCGTTCTATCACGAATCATATCTATTTATCCCCTTAGATTTGCAGATCGCTTACACCTCTAACAGATAGAGATGCCTGCCCATATCTAGGCTAATACTAAAGCATGCTGTGTTTTGTTTTCTGTTTCCGATGTCTTATGACATGATTATACTTTTCTCTTCTCATTACTCTCTCGGCTATCTGCTCCTATCTATAAACATCGAATACAAATATCATATGCTAACTGTGTCTTATTTGTATGTAACTAGTATATTTAAGCGCAAATGTCTGTGACTTTAACATTGTACATGGCGCATGTCTCAACATCAGATGTTTGTTAATAAGTAAGTTGGAGTATATTGAATGATACAACTATTTATACTTGCTGGTTTAGAAATATGTACAGCATGTGCTTATCTGTATATCCGTACTATAATGACTTTGTGAAGGACAGAACACCTTTGTATATACATATGCATACACAGTGTCCATACATACATATATACAGTGTACGATGGGCCCCGCGCGAGGCTATTACTAGAATGGGGAATGCCCCTCACCGAATCCATTTTGTATGTAGAAAGAACAAAGAAAAACTGCCAAGTTTTGGGTTAGCTTGTTTCGTAGTTGCTGCAAGTAAATTCAAAATCTACTACTATGTAATAGCGAATTGCTGAGTCACCCAAGAAGCAGTTTCCAATTTCTGCTTGGTTGCCGATTTACCATAACAATTTTGATAATAGAAGGCGCGTCGCGATCCAGCAATTAATTGGACGACTGAATATCTAGTATATCTGGTCTACATTGCCTTTCTTCTTGTTTTATATTGTATTTTAGACTTGTTGTTGCAAAAGAAAAGCTCCTTACATACCTCACAATGCTCGATATCCAGGACTTTATCACTGAACGGTTCGTCTTCACATGCCTTGGATCTAGTATACAGGTATACTACTGTGGACGACGAATGCTAACAATCACGGCCTTATAGTGGTGGCAACCCTGAGGCCATCCGCGCTTCTCAGCGTGCTCGGTACGATCATTGAAGAGAAGATATGGATCCTAATGAAGCATACTTCGAGAACTAACGCAGGATAGTGGCGCCTCCGTTGAGATCGTCGATGAGATCATCGAACTGTGGCAGGACCACCGCAAAAGTAAGCCCAAGATTTCTATTTCTATATCTAGTATACATTTAATGTAACTTGTACTAACATACTGTTTTGCTAAATCTAGCTCTCTACGGTTCGTAATCTCTGAGCATGATATCCAAACCAACCCAACCTTGCAAGAAAGGATAACGAGTCGACAAACTAACAGAATGCAACAACAGCTGCCACCCAGATGGGCAGCAAGATCAACGCTGTCCAGAAGGAAATCGGTGCCAAGAAGAAGGCCAAGGAGAATGCCGACGAGCTCCTGCAGCAGAAGGTTGCCCTGGAGAAGGAGAAGAAGGAGCTCCTGACTGCTGCTGAGGAGAAGCAGACCTCTCTGCGCAACAAGGCCAAGACCGTTGGCAACATTGTCCACTCCTCCGTCCCCGTCTCCGCCACTGAGGTATGGACTTGGCTTTGACATATCTACCGTTGTTTCAACCTTTTACATGGCCGTTAACTAACAGCCTACTTTTGTGTCTGTAGGATGACAACGAGACTGTCCGCACCTGGGCCCCCGAAGGCTATGTCGTCGAGAAGCGTGATATGCTGTCCCACCACGAGGTTCTCGCTCGTCTGGATGGCTACGACCCTGAACGTGGTGTCAAGGTCATGGGTCACCGTGGATATTTCCTGCGCAAGTGGGGTGTCTTCCTGAACCAGGCCCTGATCAACTACGGCCTGGAGTTCCTGCACAACAAGGGCTACACCCCTCTTCAGACCCCCCAGATGATGGTCAAGGACTGCATGGCCAAGACTGCCCAGCTGTCCCAGTTCGACGACGAGTTGTATAAGATCAGCGATGGCGAGCCTCAGAATGACAAGTATCTGATTGCCACCTCGGAACAGCCCATATCTGCCTTCCACTCTGGTGAATGGCTTCTACAGTCTGACCTGCCTCTCAAGTACGCTGGTTACTCGACCTGCTACCGCCGTGAGGCTGGTAACGGTAAGGATGCCTGGGGCATCTTCCGTGTCCACCAGTTTGAGAAGGTCGAGCAGTTTGTTCTCACCGAGCCTGAAAAGTCGTGGGAGGCTTTCGATGAAATGATCAACAGCTCAGAGGAGTTCTACCAGTCCCTGGGCATTGCGTACCGTGTTGTCTCAATTGTTTCGTCTGAGCTGAACAACGCCGCTGCTAAGAAGTACGATTTGGAGGCCTGGTTCCCGTAAGTCATCCACCCCCTAGATCATGATATCTTAGATACGATAAGCTAACTCATTAACTCATCAAAAATAGCCACCAGGGTGAGTACCGCGAGCTTGTCTCGTGCTCCAACTGCCTGGACTACCAGTCTCGCGAACTGGATATCCGTTTCGGTGCCAAGACCCAGACTGATGGTAAGTGCCACTATATATAAATGCCGTAGTACTAGCTATTTACTAATCTGTTACCTCTCTAGTCCGTATCAAGTATGTTCACTGCCTGAACTCTACTCTGACTGCCACGACCAGAACGCTGTCGTGCATCATCGAGAACAACCAGACTGCCGAGGTAAGCAACGAACGACATTCATATGAAGTATTAAAAACTAGACTAGTTGACTGACATTACCGCGACCATATAGGGTGTCAAAATTCCCGAGCCTCTACGCAAGTACATCCCAGGTGCCCCCGAATTCATTCCCTTCGAGAAGAACTTACCCCGGAGCCAGCCCCTAAGGCGCTACCTAACCGCAAGAAATAGATAGGGTAGACATGAGCTTAAAGATCTGCTAAATCGATGGGCATAGAAAACGTGATACAATACAAAAAAGAATGAACAGAGTACCTTTTATCTTTCATAATTAAATATTAAATCGCTACTAGAAATCGGAAAGATATGGACTATGTTAACAAAACAAAATGTCTCAATGAGCCGGCCTTATGAATCAGTGAATAGGGAGTGATTTGGTATGAAAACAAAAAAGTAGATGGGGTTGCTTTCTTGTAATTATTCTATTTATAACTCAGTACAAGTAGTTTGGTTGAATATCTGATAACTAGATATACATATAGATCTTATGAAAACGGCAAAGACATGTTTGCGAGAATGCACAATATTAATAGATATGCAGATACTACTAGTTATTACTATTTCTCTTTCTATCCTAATAAGCTGATCCTTAAGAGACAGAGTCTAGCCCAATATTAGAAAAATAAGACTACATTCATGTTTATATATAATGTAGGTATGTGTTGGCTTATTATACAATTATTTATTTTTTATTGATTTGATTATTCTATTCCGCCTCTTCATTTGACCTTGTCATGTTGTATGGCCATTACCCGATAAACAAGCGATTAGTTGGCTAACTAGGGGTAGTTGGTGAAATAATTGTTCATTGGTATGGCAAAAATGGGCAATTTCCATGGTAGAATTTCATGAACGAATAGCAAAGTTAGCAAGGGTGGATTGATTGATGGGTGAAGAACAAGGTCATATGCAATTACCAAAACATGAACAACGGCTCTAAAAAGTCTAAAAGAGTCAGTCACGCCCCAAGAAGAAAAGAAAACAAGACATTCAAAAGAGTAGTTGCCTAATCTTGTGTTTATATTTTTCAACCTTAAAAATACCAATACAATCAAAACAAAGAAAAAACAAAAACAAAATATCATCACATCTTGTGATCATCAGTCTGTCTTGTCATCTCTTTCACTATCCTTGATACTTGTTGATATCTTTTAATATTCTTCTTACTTCTATTTCATGTGAGTGAACCACAAAAGTAAGGCTATCCCGAAATATCAATGAAAACCCTTCTCATAGCCCAGTTACTATAGACGTCACATGTATCTGTTTACGATAGATTTGGTTGTATCACGGAGAAATTTCACAAAGAGTTTTGAATTTTGTAAAAAGGACCCCATATTGGGCGTTTGACTAGCTGTAGTCTGTCTACCTGGCCGATCTTTTCTTTGGCTTATGAGATAACTAGTGGCTTGTGCACATATACAAATTAGTTGTATATGCAGTACTACCACCGTTTTCTAGGCTGCCTAGTGACGCCGTAGCCATTTCAGCCTTTGGAGACAATATTGAGAGTTCGAATGGTTGTTGAATCTGAATCTTGCGCTTGGATTCCATCGTCAACGATTCATCCTAGATCCAACCACCTGCTGAATCCATCTGCCTTCGCTATCAAGATCCAATCAACTATATACTATGGACAACTTCAGATACCCCAGCCAATCAGAATCAGCATTATTGCTCGAATGCCCGCTCTGTGGCCTCCAGGGGGTTGAACATGAGATCCTCGTTGTAAGTGACTTCCAAAGCGGCTTCAAAAGTCTGGAGAACTTCGTCGCATTGACCATATTTGGTTGAGTGGTGGGATAAAGAGAACTAGATTAGATTGATTTCTAGGTCGCGAAACAGTTTAGATCTAGGACCCCCCTGCTCTTCTTATTGCAACTAAGCTACATCTTGCTGGGCAATAGAAGGTCGTGCTACCCATAGCGAACTCTAAAGTGTCAGGGCGGCCCTGAACACGCTCTGGCTTCGCGAAGACGCTGGCAGGCACCGCGATTATTGTACAGAATGAGAGAAAGAGAGATTTTGGGCTGGGTCTTCTGCGACGAAGTTGTCATACAAGAAGCATGAATCGCTCGTGCGCTAACCATAGCATTCTCATTAAACTACTAGCATATTCACTCAGACCATAGAGAACTCGACAGTTCTCCATCTTCACCTCTGCCAACATCTTCGATCTCTAGCAGAAGCCCACCGCCTTTACCGCGCAGACGGAACACTGAAAGACAGTATCATAGCCGCCACTACCGATACCATAGCCCTCATTTGCGGCGTCGCACCCACCAGCACTCATCTCGTGAGCCAAAGACTCTAGACATCGATGACCTAGTGATCTGTCCCGATCCAGATTGCGATCGCATTATGTCACCGACAGAGATGATCGACCATTTGCAGTTGCATCGCGAACAGGATGCCTTAAATGCCGAGGAATTCTATCGGGCCACAGCCCGCAGAGGACCAGACAAGGATTCTTCTCGGTCACATCGGATACGGAGCAGGGCCGACCAAGAGCCAGAGAAAAGACGTAGAAGTCGGCACGACTTAGATACAACAGAGGATACCACCAGCTATCGCCGAGCAAGAGAATCCTCTACTGCTATTCCTAACACTACATACTATATGCGAGACCATCTCGAGGACCGTCACGAACCGTACCGCTCTAAGAATCAGCCGGTTCGTCGGGGTCGTGAGGCTAATGGCCAGGACCGCGAACGAGAACGTGACCATGGGCGACGAAGAGAGAAAGACGTCAAGCCAAAGCCAAGTAGCGATAGTCACAAGCATCACATCAGATACATATCCCGAGACTCCGATGTTTCCGAAGAGCCACGGGCCATGCGTTTTATTCGCTTCTTTCTTCAACCCCGACAGTCATATCGATCTCCAGCCAACGAGATGCCAGCACCTGCCAAGGCTCGTCCACCACGGGCCAGTGCACACCATGCACCAACTCCACCATCGGACACTTCAGTTTCCTCGGAAAGTGTACGATTACCTACCACGAAGCATAAACGGTTAGGCACACGGGAGTTAGGCATCTATGCCTTCGAGAGGACCATGCCATCTTGGGTATCCAAGTTACTCATAAGAAAAGGGACCGTCACGAAGTATGACATGATAGGTGCGCTAGAAGCACATCTTAACCACAGCAAGACAACAGAATTCGCGTATCTATGTCATCCAGGCGTGCAACAGGTGTTCAAGCTACGCCGAGAAGGCCACTTTTGTGGCTATCGAAACATACAAACCATGTCTTCATATATAATAGCAACTGGAGGGGCAGGAAGCCAAGCGCTCAACGGCGAAATCCCATCCATATTTCAAATCCAAGACTACATAGAAGATGCGTGGGATTCTGGCATAAACTCACACGGTCGAATCGAAACTGGAGGCATCAGAGGTTCACGAAAGTACATTGGTACATCTGAGGTAAGAGGATATGATATGTCAGATAGGCAACGAAAACACATCCATGCATGATTTGCTAACCATCGTGTGGACTTAGGCGGAAGCCATGTTTTCCTTCATCGGCAGAACCTGCTATACCCTCGGCTTTCTGGATGCTGACCGGAAAAAGACTACTAAGCTTTTGCTTGATCACTTTCTACGCTATTTCTCACAGGGAACAGACGAAGTTGGAGCCAAAGTTCGCACCACGGAGCTGTCCCCAGTATATCTTCAAAATCCCAGTACGTATTACTCTTCTCTCATAATGGTAAGCCTGTCCAGATTCGCTAACGTGGTATACTCTACAAATAGGCCATTCGATGGTTGTAGTTGGGATCGAAAAGAATGTCGACGGAAACCTTAACCTTCTCGTCTTTGACCCGAAGTTCTATGACCACGAGTACTTTGATGCTTTAGCAACAAGTCGCTCGTCTTCTGCCGCTCAGGAGTTCCTAGATCTATACCGTCGAGGACCCTCGTATCACCGGCGACATGCCCAGTTCGAGACATTGCAATTCAGAGACTAAAACTAGGATGGGTCTTTGGGTCGATTACGTTTTTTTTGTATTTGCGTATATGCAACATTATGATGTTATGAGGAGCCGTGGTTGAATAATGCGGATTTATGAGGAGGCGTTCTTCTCGTTGAACCAGGTCTTGAGCTTTTCCAATGCCTTCCCCCGGTGGGAAATGGCGCTCTTTTCGAACTTGTCCATCTCGGCATAGCTGTACCAATCAGTCAGTTAGTGATATTAACAAAAGATTATGTTTATATGAGAGAAAAGAAACTTACGTCCGCCCTTCATACTCGAATCCGGCGTCCCAGCCTAAGATGAAGAGACTGTTAGTACGATACTGCTAGGGTATATGTATATATATGTATAATATATATATATATATATATACTTAACAGACATATGGGCTCACTATACCGAAAGAGGTCGGGCCACGAGGCTGCACAAACTTGCCAGCAGTCCGACCCTGGAACAACAAGACCTCCTTGCCGGGACCTTCGCAGTAGCCGAAAGTGCAGATAGCCTCGGCACTCTTGTCGTCAAAGCCAACGAGCATCTTATTGAGGCCGTCGAAGCCGACTGACTGGAAGAACCATTTGCTAGATGGTGATGATGTCAATATGAGGGCTACTGTGCTGTGGGAGATAGAAAGAGTACTCACATATAAGGACCCGGAAGGCCGTTGAGGGCGTTGAAAGCCAAGGCGGTGTCTTCGACCAAGACAGGACCACCGACCTAAATAATTCATCACAAGGCCGATTTAGCAAGACCAACTTAGTACAGAGGAAAGGAGCTCATATCTTGGTCATATGACAAAGAAAGAGTCAACACTTACAATGTCAGCAGCCTTGCGGCACTTGGCAATCGTCACTTCATCAAGAGTTCCCTGAACCTCTTCCAGGTCGATAGCCTGGTTCGTCACCTGGATTGCTGGCTCAAGAACAAGCTTGACTTCACGCAATTTGTTGGCGTTTCCAGTGATGAAGTTGAGGACTGGAGCAGACATTTTAGTAGAGTAAGAGAGATGAGAGTTGACTATAGAAGAGAGGAGGGGGGTTGTCAGTAAACAATGATGTTTTTATTACATAAGATATAAATGGAGATTTTGCTCACCTCGTGAGATTCTGGATATAGGTCGAGAAATAACCCTAAACATGTGAGTCTTGCTACTACTACTAGTTTTCAATTGTTAGCAACACCACAACCAAAGAAAATATCATCTTATCAAGTATTTCTCCCGACATACCTGTTGAAGATATAGTAAATTAGTCAAAGGTTGAATTTCTTGTATGGCACAACAGGCGCCTTGCCATACATCATTAGTACAACGATATTACTAAAGCAAACTGCCCCGCTGTCACCAATATAGCGATAACCGGCTGTATGCACTTAGAGGGGCATAAGGGTTTAGATGTCAACATCGTCAATAACGAACACAATTTGACAAGATACACTTTAGTTTATAGCACTTGATCGAACATCTCTATAGACTATATCTCTTAGGAAGCATCATAGGTTTCGTTCTACCAATGTACTTCAACCAAGAAGATAGCTAAACCCTAAACAGTAGAGTATCTTGATTTTAACTTTTCAGTGCTGTTCGGTTCCTTATTCTCGTCTACGACCAGACCACCTTTTGATAAGCCATATCTCTTTTAACTCCATCTTCTCTCTGTTCTATACCCATTCTATTCATCGGCAACACCATTATCTTTCCGCCAATTCTCCGTCCACGTGACCAATCTATCCACATTCTCCTCCATCTCCTCTGTTGTCTGACTAGTCAACTCGATGACGATATTTTCATCGAAGCCCTCTTTAGCCTCGTTAATCAAGACATCCATGAGTTCCGAATCCAGGTTTTCCTGGAGTTTTGATTCGGCGTAGTTCCGCGCTTTCAGGCGGTCGTACAGAGTGGCTGAGTCGACGCGGAGAACGACGACGAGGTCGATCCAGCTCTCGGGAAATAAGTCACAGGCGTGCCAGTCGATGATGTAACCGCCTTGTTTGACGTCATCTTCGATCGCATCCAGGAGCTATATGTCGTTTTGGAAAGATCCCGTGTTAGTTTATATAACAAGACATATCGTGGATACTGGGAATATCTGTATGAGATATAACTTACCTTGTCTTCGTCAACGATCAAGCATGAACGCTCCTCGTCATAGCCATCGTGACACTCCTTCTCTTTGACGACTTGGTTGACAGACAAGTGCTTCATTCCAGTTCTCTCGGCCAACATCTCACAGTGAGAGGTCTTGCCGACACCCGGCGTGCCGGTGATGATGACGTTGGGCTGTCTTCTAGACATTTTTTGGTGTGATTATTGTAAAAAAAACTTAGTTTGAGTTGCTGTGAACTGTACTACAAGTGGTAAGCAACAAAGTTTCTATGTCGTAAGGGTTAGCTACTGAATATAATTTAATTGTAATATTAGATTTCTTACTATATTGTGATGAAATACTTCTAAAGATCAAGTGTAACACTTGATTTTTAATATCTCTTATTTATGACTCTCTGATATCGCAATTATAGTAATATAAAACTTATATCAAAAATGCTCAAATGTACAAGACTCCTCTGAAAATTTTTAGCAATGTTGCTTTTTTTTCCTTGAAGGAATTGACGAGTATGTACAAGGCAGGAACGCCGCTTCTAGAAATAAAGCTGAAGTTGGAAATCTGATTTTGAATTTGGAAGGGGGCACCAAAAAGTTTAGTCATCTAACCAAAAAAAAGAATTGTAACTAGATGTAAGATATTTCAAGATGTAATGCAAATAAGATCATAAATAACTTGTCAACAAATCTATAATCACGGTTTTCCCCTTTTTTTTTTCTTTTTCTATGATCATTAAAATTGTATAAACATCTCCAAGTTGAAGGTCTACATATATACAGACCCCAATGGCAGCTTCGTCTACCTCTATAAACACAAGAAAATATCGAACTAGCCACTTGTACGTGGAATAACGTGAAATAAATATCTTTCCTTCCTTTTTTTTTCTCGAGTCTTTTTCTTTTTCACCCATCACATTTCGTTTTTGTTTACAGGACACACAGCACGGTATAAAAAAAACACGAAAACGATAATAAGGAAGAAAGAAAGAGAAAGAACATGACAGACATAAAAATAAGAAAAGGGATCAGAATAAGCAAATTCAATCCAATAACACGCTTAAATCTAACCCTCCTCCTCATAAAAACATGACTTCTTTCATGATACCATACGAGTCAGAAGACAGAACGAACGGTAACAAAAAACTAAAACAAAGACAAAAAGATAGAAAAAAGAGAGAGTATGGAGAAAGAAGATCGACAAGAAGAAGAAGGAGGAGAGGAAGAAGAAGAAATAAAGAGGGGGGGGAGGGGAACTAAAAAGTAGTGAAAAGGGTAGTAAGAAAACGTCAACACGGTAGCTGAAAGAAGAGTAAGAAAAAAAAACCCATGTAAATGCCAGCAAGTAAAAGAACAAGATAAAACCAATAGACGCCAACCAGACAAAAAGTACTAGCAGCAGCCAACCAGTCGGAATCTGTAAATCTGCAACAGTAACTAGACAGACGCTGACTGGGGAGATAGAAGCTAGATGCCCAAAAGGAAAGAAGATGACATTATAAAAGCAAAGCATCGGGCCGCCGAGCCAAATGTGGATCACCGAGCGCGGTACTAGTTCTCGGCAAGAACAGCTTCGGCTTCTTCGGCCGCAATCGAGGCGTTCTCATCCTCGTAATCGCCCTCCTCGGCAAAGTCAAGCTTCTCCTGCTGGGCAATAGCCTGCGCGGAGACAATCTCGGCGAGCCGCTTGAGGCGAGGGGTTTGGAGCCCTAGACAGAAAAGGGGGGGTTAGTTAGTACAAAGCCATAACGTATGTAACGGGTCGTGATAGTATTTACAAGAGGGAGTGTAGGTCTCGAGAGCAGTAATCACACGGGGCTCAGCAATCTCATATGGACCGCTATCCTCCATGTCGACTGCCTGCAGAAGTAGGACGTCGCTCTTTTCCGTGACCTTGGAGGCGACGGCCTTCATGATCTCGCCGTTGATGGGCTGCTCGTAGTCGGCGACTAGGTACTGGTTAAGCAGCTTCTGGATCTGGTTGGGAGACAGCCTGTAGAGCAAGGGGGTTGGTTAGTTTATAACTCTGCGTGCAAGGAAGACCGATATATATATAGGACTTACATCCAGCAGATATCTTGGATAATCTCGATATCGTTCAGAGTGGCCTTCTTAAGCTGCAGAAGCTTGGTAGCTTGCTATAAGACTGTTAGTAACCAATTTACGTAGTGTGTTTCTGGGATTTAGCGGGTTGCGTACCATAAGATGCTCTAGCTGCAGAGTACCCTCGGGCATATCGTGGCTCTTGCACCATTCCTCGATACGAGTAATGTTGTAGTTGATCTGTAGTCCACGCTTCCAAGACAGGAAATTACGACGCATCAGCAGGTCGTTGAACGCTGTCACACCAACTAGACGCAGAAGCTCTGTGATAGTCTGCGTGATGATGCTGTCCTCTAGGTAGTAAGCCTTCATGGCGCGGAACACGCTGTTAAGCAGGCTCAGCAGGTTGTCCATGGTGTAGGCAGGGACGTTGTTGGCAAGGAGCTTGCCCAAGAAGCGGTTGCCCTCGTTGGTCACGAAACCGGGCAGCGACTGAGACTCGATGATGGCGGGGATAATCATCTTGTGCATCTTCTTCTTCAAGACCTTCATCCAGGTGTGGTAGATGTTGAACTCGAGGGACTCCAGATCGTGCTTGACAATCTCAAGGAGACGGTCGTACTCGTAATTGTCAGACTTCTGAGCCTCGTACCAGTCCTCGGCCAGGAAGACGAACGAGAGCATCTCGTGCACGTTGGACAGCCAGAAGGCACCGGGGTTGATGGCCTCGTCGCCATCGTACTTCATGACCTCAGCCTGGATCGACTGCATGACGTTGGCCAGGAAACGCTCTGACTCCTTGACGAAGCCGTTGTTCCACATCTCCGACGTAACCAGGTTGATGAGGTACGAGGGGAAGAGAACCTCCTTGTCTGAGGGAGGGGGCGTGCTGTTGGGCGAAGGCATCTTCAGGTTGCGGATCAGACCAACTGTGACCTCGTCGTTCAGGCCATCCTCATCAGACAGCAGAGTCTCCAGCTCCATCTCGATGTTATCGACAACGGGCAGAGGGTTGCGGGCCGCCGAAACCGCCATGGAGACGGGGCGAGGGTTGTACGCAGCACTGAAGCGGTCGCTCAGGCCCATCTCGGCACCAGCACTGCGGCGCTTAGGCTTCTTGGCAGACACCAGGTTGATGAGGCCATTGGTAGACGCCGCACTGGCGCCATTGGCATCGGCTGTGGAGTTGAAGGCGCCGACACGCTTGGCCTGCTCCAGCTGTTCTTGCAACTCTGAGAGTTGGGCGCGCAGAGCCGAGTTCTCTGTGTCACGGCGAGAGCTTTCCTCCTTGGTGCTATCCAGCTGCGAGCTGGTGTTGCGCAGGTCTTCACGTAGCACACGCTCCTCTTCTTGGAGGCGCTTGATGTTGCTGGTAGACTCCTCGAAGCTGGTCTGTAGCTTGTGGAACTCCTCCTCCATGGCCTGGAGCCGGGCAACGGCGATACCGGCCTGGTTGGCCTCGGTCTGCAGCTCCTTTGTACGGGCCTCGAGGGTGTTGTGACGGTTCTTCCACGCCTTGATCTGGGCCTCGTAGTTCTCCACCTTCTCCATGAGCGTCTTGTTCTGGCCCTTGGCTGTGCCCAGAGACTGGGTCAGCTCGACGACCTTGTTTTCTAGCTTATAAGAGATCTGCTTCAGATCACGTGCCTCCTCACGTATCACCTTGTACTCACGACGAGTCGTCCGACCACGCCACAGACTCTGGATAATGACAACCTTGCGTCTGTACTGGCGCCACGTCCGCATGCCCCGTCTTGACCGCCACACGCGCTGGATAATGAGAGCGGCGTTGCCGACGCGGGTCTCCATGATCTCACGACGACGCAAGTAACCCTTGATGGCAGCCTGGACCTTGATGACATTGTTGCGGATCTCCTGGAACTTGATACGCTGCTTGTAGCCTCTCCACACTCTTTGGATGGTGGTGGCGGCCTTGATGGTTCTGAGCTCCTGGGCTTGCTTACGAGCCATGTGTCCACGAGTCACGCTCTGTAGCTTGATGATCGAATCACGCAGCCGCAGGTATCTCTGGCGGTAGTACTTGGCACGCAGGTTCTTCTGGATCAGGATAGCACACTGGTTCAGGCGGCTGGTTCTGAGGTTTTCTAGGAACGCCAACATACCGGCACGGAAGAAGATCTTGGTTAAACCCATCTGGTACTTGTCCAGGCCCTTTCCGGTGCTAGTACCCAGAGCCTTGGTCAAGATAGCGTTAGCCATGTCGCGAATCTTAGACGTCCATTCGCTAGAATGGACAAGCATGTAGTAACGAAGAGCAAACTCCTCGTACGTCCATCTGGTGGGGTAACCAGCGCACGAGATACGGACAGTCTCCAACACACCACAGGCACGAAGCTGACTCAGAACCATGGGACCTTCGAACTTCCAGGCCTCCTTGGCCTCGTTGGGCTTGATGCAACGGATGTAGTGCACATCTGTGTTGTTGATGGTGTTCATCAGCTCGATCAGAGACGAGCGGAAGATACCACCCAGGGTAGGCTTGCGGTTAACAGCCACACCAATCTTACGGCCCGCAACAGCCTTGACGGCGTTGGAAGAGGCAGACACAACATCCTTTTCACGCACAGCCAGCGCGGCGTCCAGGACGGAGCGGAGGAACTTGTTAGTGGTAGCCTTGAGGACAGCCATGTGCTCATCGGGAACGGTATCACGGTTCTTCTCGAGGAAGCCCTCAGACTCGTAGGTAACATCGACGGCATAGTGGCAAACAGTGAACGAAGACTTTCCGAAACGCGGCTTCTTGTAGAACTTGTGCTTGCCGCCGTAGTTCTGGTGAAGCTTGTTGACGAAACCATCGTCAGCACCCATGGGCAGACGAGACTCTTCATCAAGCAGAGACAGAATACCAAGCTTGCCCTCGATGAGGTCGATACAGGGCTGGTTGTCGGAGAAGTCGATGAAGGTCCAGTCGATCTGCTCCTTCAAGTATTCGTCTTGCTCCAGCTTGAACAC
Source organism: Davidsoniella neocaledoniae (assembly GCA_009806295.1). Classification (NCBI taxonomy): domain Eukaryota; kingdom Fungi; phylum Ascomycota; class Sordariomycetes; order Microascales; family Ceratocystidaceae; genus Davidsoniella; species Davidsoniella neocaledoniae. Next base: position 42,931 of record RHDR01000181.1, read on the forward strand.
GTGCTGGTTGAACTCTTGCTGCAGCTTTTCGTTGGCGTAGTTGATACAGAACTGTTCGAACGAGTTCTTGGCAAAGTGCTCGAAACCGTAGATATCCAGGACACCAATGAACGAGTTGACCCGTCCCAGGACCTCTTCAGTAGCCAAAGACCGGTTGATGATTTCGACTAGCCAGTCAAACAAGCTAGAGTAGATGTACTTGGCGACTGAATCTCTGACGACAATGGCCTGTGCCTGGGTCAGATTAGAGACAATCTTCTCACCACGGGTAACCAGCTGCTTCTTGACGATCCAGCGGGAGAACTCGGTAGCGCTAACTCCGAGAATAGAGCAGGCCGTGACCACTGAAGGCTCGTCGGCAGGCAGCACACTGTCATTACGTGAGGCAGTGATCTTGATGTTACCCAGATGTAGCAGACCAGCCAGCAGCTTGAAGATCTCTTCTTGTTGGGCACTGTCGATACCAATGGTTTTGAGCGAGTCTTTGGTGGCCTTGAATTCGGCAACATCGTCGACACCGTCAATGGTCGGGCAGTTTCCTTGGTTGAGGTAGTCGAACTGCTCGATAGGAAGCAGGCTGAGCTCTTGGCGCTGCTTATCGGTGGCACCAAAGACCAGCTGGTAGAAGATGTGATAGTTACGTTCCTTCAGGGGCTGGAAGACCAGACGAGAACGCTCCAAAAGATATGTGCGGATCTTGGCACCGATGATGTCGGTCTGCTTGTCAAACATGATCTCTATGTACTTTCCGAAACGCGAAGAGTTATCGTTTCTGGTGGTCTTGGCGTTACCGAACGCTTCCATGATAGGGTTGGTAGCAAGAATCTGCTCCTCGGTCTCACTCATGTCCGCGTTGGCCTTCTTCAGGCGACTCGGGCTATCTGAGGTTTCTCTGGTGGCAAAGTAACGCATGATGTACTTGGCACTGACTGTCTTTCCGGCACCGGATTCACCAGATACGACGACAGTCTGGTTCTTGCCGCTTCGCAACATGTCCATGAAGGCTTCTTCGGCAATGGCAAACAGATGGGGAGCCTGGGTGGCACGCTGCTTGCCAGCATATACTTGTACCATCCCAGGGACATATAGAGAGTCGACACGGGCAAAGGGGTTCGTGGCAATGAGCACAATACCGGAGTATGTGTAGATTTCCTTTTGGAGGTATCGGAGTCGAATTGCTTGGAGCACTATATTGGGAGAGAAGATGGCGGTCAGCTGGCTGTATCTTTGGCATTAGGGGAATAAGAAGAGATATTAGGCGGTTCTCGTACCAGCTGGTTCGTTAAGATGTGACAAGTTGGTCAAATCGTCACTGGCTTCGAGCATAGTAGGGTTCATAAGTGGTGGCAATGACTCGTGGCCATCGCTCTGGAGGGCTTGCATGCTGACAACAACATCTTTGGTCTGTATGGCAGTGATTGGATGGTTCGTTAGCTAGTGTTAACAAGTTGTTTGGTGGGTGGTTTTGGTGTTGTTTTCCCCCTCTCCTTATCCTGTGGTCATGAGGGTAGTAGTGACAATATTGCTAGTCTACAGCTAATAGCTAAACTCACCTCGCCATTCTCAAGCTGGAACGTGAGCTTCACGTTTGTGCCCTCCTGGGTCTTGGAGATCAGCTCCGAAGCCACCCAGCCCTCGGTGGCATCAGGCTGCCAGGCCCGAGTACCGACTTCGTAGTTCTGGGCCATGGTGATGGTGTGGTAATGAGCTGCTGATACTATCGAGTCCGAAGCTCAACAGACAGGCCGCAGCGCAAATAAGGACAGCACAGCTATCTATTAGTAAGGTGGACAAGTCGTAGATCAAAAGATGGCGCCGTGCAAGAAGGAAAGGAAAGGAAAGAAAAGAAAGAAGAAACGGGGAGAAAAGAGAGAAGAACAAAAGAACAATATAGGAGGGGGTCTCGCTTTTTTTTCTTTCTTCGACGACCGTTCTGGAATATCCAGAGCTGGAATGGATGGAAGTGAAGGACGAGAAACAGAAGAGGCAAAGAAGAAAAATGTAAGAGAAGGGCCAGCGCAACAAGGGATCCAACTGGAACTGGGGGTTGTTGTTCTTCTGTTGCGTAGTAGAATGAGAGAGAGACAGCCTTAGTGGGCTAGTAAGGAGAATAGGATAAGGGACCACCGCAGAACAATTGGGTTGTTTGTGTGTGTACAATTAGGTGGTCAATTAGAGGACGTAGTGCTATCTTGGCCGGCAAGTCAGAGCTTCGGATGGTCAGCCAGGGGGGTCGGATTGGAGGATCCAGCTGCTATAGTCCCGCTAGTATAGTGGTGATGGTGATATTTAGCATAGAAATAGAGCGCACAACGCCTAGAGAAATGGGCTGACGACAGCAATAATGGATGGCCAAAGCAAAGGCTATCATGTTCGATATCTAGATACACATATTAAAGAAAGGCTGACTTTCAGCGAGGCTGCCAAAAAGGCAGCAATCGATCATTGTAGTCATCATGTCAAACCATAGCAACTACTTACAGGACAAACAACCTGTAGAGTCAAGTGTCATAGTGACAGCAGCCCTAGGTGCAGCTACAGTGGCTTCCTCGCTGTCTTTCAGGGGCCCAACCAGGCTGGGTCACAGGCCTCAAGAGCGCTGGCAGGGCTGTGATAGCGGTACATTACAGCTAAATTATAGCGGCACCTGCACCCACCAAAGCCCCGCACTGCCGTTTGTACCAAGAATTTATACCAAGAAAATCATACAGAAATCATACAAAATTATAGCTAGTAATTGCCCCAGGTAACCGCTCCCTTTCCTCGCAGCTTCCCTCGCCCACCCCTAAACTAGAAAAGAGCTCGGGCCCACTTGACCCCGCCTGATTGGCCAGGATCGGCCGTGACCGCTTCCCCATCACCAGAAACTGAGAATGGAAAGAACCCAGCAGCAGAGCATGATAGTAGCAAGAACCTAACAGTCAAGACGAATAGTATAAGACCTGACTTCTGTGTATATGATCAATTAGCATGTAGCCTTATAGCTACACTAGACAAGATATTCAATGTCTTTACTTCGGTGCATATCTAAGACTACCATATTGTACAACTATCCAATGGCTCTCTATACAGATATGTATGTATCTGTACGAGTAGTTGAGGAGCCTAGCGGCGTAGAAATTGGGGTCCTATGGCTACTACAATAAAACAAGAAAAATAGGGGGATCACAGTAACAACACTGTTGTTGACAAACTAAGAACAACAAAAGATACGGAATAACAATACTAATGATACAACATTCAAACCACAGTGGCGCCACTCTGTCCAACCCAGTCTGCTCAATCAAACAAATTCGAGAAGCTTCATTTGCTAAATTCTCTGTCTATCAAAGCATCGCATTATCATCCCGCGTTTCCCCTTCATCTTCTCTTAGCACCCAAACAATGACCGAAACCTCAACCAGCTAGACCTGCCGGAAGAGCACAGACACTTTCTCTACACGTTCACACGTTCTCTTACAAATCTAGCAAGCTCATAGACCCTAAGTATAATGTCACCAAACATAATGCAACGGCATTGAGTACAGTTAACACCAACACTGATAATTAATCATACAAATGTACATTACTATACCTGTACTGTAGTTGTACTATATGTGCATATATATCACCTTACTCATTACCTTTCTACCCGCAAAACGATATATCTACCCGTCCGCGCGCATTCCGCTCTGTTCTTTTCAGCCTTGGCCAGCCCGCTATCGTAGCAGTCTCTTTGTCTCTTTAGTCTCCCATTGTTACCGCGGCTACACCTACTTATTCACCACTCCTGTTTACATGTATCATATTGATACCATCAAAAACTTATTCCCATTCTGTGTACTTGTATGTGTTGTCTTTTTGTTGCCTCGCCTCTTTGCCCACATGCATACGGTCCTGTCATTCACTCTACTATACGGGCTAATACTGAGGATGAACACGGCTGTACAGGTTTGCTGTCAAATCATTCCCCTTTTCCCTGCTTCTTGTGTTGTACTCTATCGCCGTTGCCCCCGATATCATGGCTCTGCGTGCCAAAGCCTTTCACGAGGGTGCCGACATCTATAAACAGACCCGATCTGCAAGCCACACAAAGGTATAACAATGTATGTATGTAACTAAAACCACAGATACATATGTATATAGTCGTCTGTAATTTGTACAGATATGCTTGCTACTTTTTTCTCAGGGCCTGTCATCCAGGTTACTACTGACCATCCCTCCCCTGGCTCTTCATTGTTTTCCACACATGTAAATCATCGAATTTAAAATAAGAAAAGTGCACGAAGCCAACATGTGGAAACTGACCCTAGAGTACGACAGGCATCATCGACCTGTCTTGCCGTCATCTTGTACCTTAAAGCCCCCTCCCTAGTCCAGCTACATGTATTCCAACAATTGTCGAGTCCTTACTTGTACATACATACAAAAAAAAATACATATGTACATGAGCTATATGTGTATACCATATAATACCTATGTTATAGTTATGGTCAACTAATAACAAACTCTGTTTAAACAAACGGGATAAAAGTAATGTCGGCAAGGTCCCCGACCTCCCTTAAGTAGCTACGCTGTAATAGCACAAGTATAAAATCAGAGACACAAGAAAAAAGAGACATCATCAGCCCAAGTCTGACATGACAGAAGGGTTGAACAAGGCCCCAAAGACATTCAAGGGAAAAAGGAGCCGGAGGTTCTCCAAGGGAAGAAAGCAAAGTTAGAGCTTACAACTATGCTGATATGTAGCTGTAAATATTATCTATTGACATATCATATACTAGTACTAAGTAAGCTTACCTATTACGGTTCGTACATACAGATACAGCTACACCTTTACCAAGAAATCAGAGTAGTACATGTATAGTTCCTTCCACTACAAAGTTCACTGCCAGATGTCAATATATCATTGTATGTAGTCATAGACAGTTGTTAAATGTGAATATACATGTGTACATGTAACTACATAACTACAAATAGAGCGAGGTCAATCATCAGTATTTACTTAGCTTAGCACAGCGTATCCATGGGTCGTTTCACTAGGCGGCAACCAAAATAAACGAGACAAAAAAAAGGACTTGTACTTTAGCACCGCACATTGGTACTTCAGCACAACTAGCAGGGGGTCTTCAAAAAGGTACTTAGTCTTCGAAAGCTGTCAGCTGGCAAAATACTTTTTTTTTATTAATCTTATGGAGCTATACAGCTATGAAGATGTAATTATACATACATACATATGAGTGAATTTTAAGCTGAAAATATAATTTGCAATGCTTTAGCTCCTGTTTATCACCTATAAAAACATACATGTGTATACCAAAAGCTTCCAGAATGTATTTGACACCCACAGAAAGATGTAAAAATGTAACCCTAACCCCCCAAAAGACAAAAC
>RHDR01000182.1:0-48156 GCA_009806295.1 Davidsoniella neocaledoniae
TATTACTCGAAATCACAGCGTCCTGGAGTTCAGTGCTTCTTTTATCTTGTTTCCAACAGACATCGATAAACAACCATTTACCTATTTTTTTTTCTTCGTTTTTTATCTATCACTTCGCTTCTATCACGATATATCACATCTTCTGGGCGGAGTTTTACTTGGTTCTATCTTGCTTGCTTACCATTGGTCTATACCAAAAATTTAAGGAACAACCCGATGATATATCAGTCCATATATGATGTAAACCTGTATATATATAACATCTAAATATCACCAAATATCTTGGCGAATATGCCATGATTTTCCCCAAAATCTTGTTCCTTTACTCCGTATATCTATTGTATGAAATGTTTCCATGTGAATGTAATGAACATGATTGTTATTGTTCTTTATTTTATTTTATGATAAATCATGTCTCTTAAGAATACCGTTAAAACGTAGTCTCATCAAATATCATAAAGACCATCACCAATGAATATCCAATTTTACAACATAAAAAAAATCAAGTCATCTACCACAAGAACAATAGAAAACAGTAACAAAACTAGTACCCGGTATAAAAATGTACAGAAAAAGAAAATAAATGATATAACATAGGGAAAAAAATAGGCTGGGTGAATAAGGAAGTAGTGAAACGGGCGACTGAGGCTTTGGAGACTTGAGCGTATTAAAATAGACGAAACGGTTGCTTAGCCATGATTTTTTTTCTAGGCCCCCTCGGAAGTCTTTTTTCGAAGCAAGAGAAAGAAAGTTATGAAGTGGTATAGTGCGACTACAAAGGCAAAGGTGGAATAAAAGATCAATCGATCCGAAGAATAGCTGAGACGATCAGCGGCGGTGATGATATATAACAATAGCCAAGTTGAAAGAAGGCGATTTGGGTGTATTTGTTATATATACACGCCTCACTTAATCTGATTGTTTCGCTTGCCGTAGAAGATTTTATAACGCGAAGAAATGAAAATGGTCAAACAAATGATAAGCTTTCTTTGTTTCTGCTTATTATCTTTTTTTCTTCATGTTAAGGTTGATTCATTTGACGCCTTCCTTCTATTCTTTCATCTATACTTTTAGGCATACATCTTGCGCTTCTGGAACTTCTCATCCTTCTCTTTGTTTTGATGACCAGATTTGCTAGAAGTAGTAGAGAAAGAGTCTTTGGCAGCCTTCTTCTCGGCCTTCCAAGGCTTACCTTCGACAGCGATGGCAGGCGAAGACTTGCTCGAATGCTTCTTGTCGTGTTTCCAGTGTTTCTTGTCGGCGTGATAGGCAGATGGATGAGAAACAACCTTTTCAGATACGACGTGGGCGCTAGATGTGAAGGCCACTGAAGATGACGATGTGACTGGCGAGGTAGCGATAGGGGAGGAAGGAGGTAGAGAAGTAATAGTGGAAGAAGAGAGCTCGGATTCCTTGGTGATTGACTTCTGGACTTGGAAGACGGCACGGTCTAGCTCGGTGCGAATCTCGGGAATACCCAACTCTTGGGTTAGGGTCTCTACGCCCGACTCGGACAACAACAACTTTTCCTGTGCTTGTTGTCCCTGTTGCTGTTGGATGCTTTGTACCTTGTTCTGTAGATACGCCTTGTCTAGTTGGGGCGTCTCACGCAACTGAAGTAGATTCCGGTTGAGTAGGAACTGGATGTGCTTACCGCCGGCAATAGCTTTCCAGTGTGACCACGCCCGGTACATGAGATAAAAGAGCGGGATATTGGGGATTCTGTGGCATTGTTAGCCTAATGTCCATATTCTTGGTTATATATAGAACGATGTGATGTATAACAATGGAGAATGGTGTTTCAGAGATTTTCTTCCGTTATTTTTACAAGTTTGGTAGGAAAACTAATATGGCGGGAAGGGCGCATGAGAGAGTAGAGGGGTGTGTATGATCATCGATATGAACGGATAGATAAAAAAAAAAAGTCCAAACAATCAAGTGCGTATTATAGAACTTCGATACGAAGCGAAGATCCAAACATATGTATGCACTTGATATGCAGTTGCAAGTACTTTGGGCCAACTGACAGATGTCCAGCGTAGAAAGAAACAGGGATAATATATACATATGACCATGAGTCGATAGCCTATATATTGCCTGGTTCGCTTCCATGCCATGTGGGAACTCTTTCTTCCATATGTATTTCATATCGTGATATATCGGATGGTAAACATATATGTGTGTACGACTGGGGTAAATCAAAAGGAACTTACACAGGAACTGCGGCAAACGGTACGGCGATAGGCATGCCGATACAGCACCAAATGAGACTACGACGATGCATAGCTTGACGTTCCGTAGCGAGTTTTCGCAGCACGACGGGAACTTCTTCTTGCTTGATTGCCGACGGTGGATACACGACTTCCACTGGCTCCAACGCCGCTGACTTTTCAGATACTGGCGCCGCTCCAGACGCTGCCGTGCCGAGCTTCTTGAGCTCTGGCGATAGCGGCGGCACGCTCTTCAAGGACCATTCTTCCATGGAAATGTGACGCAGAATCTTGTTGCCGTAGACAACGGTGTGCTTTTGCCAGCCGTTTTCTTTGGCTTCCCAAGAAGACCACATGGTGGCGGCGCGTTGGACGAGACGGTCGTGGAATGAGGCATTGGAGGCTGCGGTGGTGTTGAGACGCTGGGCGTACAGAAGCGTACGCTTCGTAGAGACGGGTAGAAGGTATAGTCTCATGGTGAGATGGTGATGAGTAAATATGAGAAAGAAGGGAGTGAATGAGTAAAGAGAAAGTATAGGTGTGTGTGCAAGAGACAATGAGAGATTGAGGTGGTTGCACAAAACAAGGTAAAGCAATATCAGGAAATACAACGATAAACGGCCCAAGAAACAACCGGTTTCGTCGACGATGATAATGCAGGTATATATACTCTGTAAATCGGACGGCTTTCAGTCTGTTAGGAAGAGACCGCGGGGCTAGGCGCCAAAACGGGGAAAAAATGCGATGGTTTTTCTGTCGGCTCTTTTTTCTATATTTTTGTTCGCTTGTTAGACACGATATTGAAAAATCAAGATCTCGATAATCCAATTGACTATCCACCTTATGCTCGTGAAGAGATTCTCGTGAAAAAATTATTGTTGAGAGTGTGGCTCAGGCTCAAAAAAGAATACTGTAGAAAAATAAAAATAAAAAAGGCTATGATGATGGAAAATAAAAAAAAGAATAGGCTAACTGTTTGCCGCGTGGGAGGTCTCCGACAAAAAGAAATGTTTTTTAGAGGGGCTAGTAAAATAAGAATAAAATAGAGACGGATTAAGAAAGTCTTAGGCTATGTATCTACCCAAAATTGTTTGTTTGCAGAAGGATTATGAAGACATTTGAGCTTGATAATGGAAAATAACGAGAAGACTCGGTTCTTTCTTTTCAATGCCACTAAGAAAGCAAATATACATAGATACATATAACTATATGTAGAACCGCATGAGATGCTACGCTGTGAAGTAAGCTTACTACAACCGTTATGCAAATAGGCCATGATCAAGTCCATCAAATCACCGTTGCATAGAGCCCGCAATATAGCAATATTAGTTGCACCAGAGCCTGCTTATTCGATATTCTCCCTTATATAGCGTAGCCTCAGAGTAAGCTTGCCATTCGTCTAGCTTATCCTCCTTATCGTACCAACAGCCTCCATTCTGCCAATATTGTATGCATTGGCGCTCTCATAAATGAATCTCGACCCAAAGTCTACCAAAAAGCCTACAAACAACCTACAAGACTCCATCGATCAAGCCTAAGTTGTATAGTGACGTAGGTAGTATAATGTGAGTTCGCTTTAGTTGTCCTGTCTTTCGTTTCCTCCTTAGTTTCCAAGGCTGCTCGTTAGACAATATCGAAGTACAGGGTCTTGGTCTAGATTTGAGTTGTCAATTGGGCTATGCCAATTGCGGGGCTTACAATATCAAGGTATAATGTTAGTTCTCATCTTCACATGCCATCTTTGGCACTTATTCAGTATAGTATAGCAACAAAACTTCACGATGTCGATGCAAAAAGGATCATATTGTTGAGAGAGGCCAATCCCCTTGAGATGGCTGAAATGTTAGCTCAAGTGAGTCAAGATTAAACAGAAATAAAGACGAACCCCAAGTAAAGAACCTAGGGCGCGAGCTTAGATTCCCATCAAGGCCCGCGCAAGGGAGGCCGCCCTTTTAGGCACCATTGTCGCCGTTTTCTCTCTCTACTTTTTGCATTTACTAAAGATACTCTTTAATAGCTCTAGTTCTAAGTCACGCTCGATCCATCTACGAATGTAACATGCCTTATAAGTGCACAAAATAGTGCAACAGGCCTTTTCCCCTTCTAGTAGTCAGCGACGGATGCTATTGGCAGTATGGAATACTAGTTAGCTGTTTACCGCTACCAAACAAAACGTTGTTGTTTTGTTTCATACTTTGACACGAGGCTATGTTGAAGAGCCGAGATATACGTTATCTTATCTTATGTTCTTTATGTCTTCACTCACATGTATATCTGAAAATATTTCGTAGCAATGAAAATGAGTACCACATTGTACTCAATTTTACATAAAACATAATTACTATTAGTTATTATAAACTACCAGCCACATTAAACCAACACTTTATATACATAACATGTATTTCCCATTTATTTCCGGTCAAGGCACATCATAAGACTAGTATCATAACTACGATGTCCAGTAATATCCAGAAGAATATGAATATTTATGACTATATATGCCTAAAGGTATGTATACTTGGGGTTCTAGGTACATATTTTATGATGCATAAGATCACCATGTATTGAATGTGTATTTCAAGATGCCTAAGTAGAATTAAGTGAACTCAAGTAATCAACTCATTAGCTCTACCTACTATAATTATGACACTTACGAATCAGTCCAATTGCTAATTGAGGTACTGTTCATCGAATTTCAACCAGTACAAGAAATTCAAAGTAACAAACGAGCTCGAGAACCAATGAGGATTTAATATATAGCATTGGACTGACGTGTATCACAGACTTACTGTATAAATTGAGCTTGATACTTTGCTTAGGCTGGCTTCATAGAGCCTCGTTGGAGTAAAAATAGGCGCTATAGTTATTCATCAAACTACCCTAAATGCTTCATCACCAAATAACAACAACTCTAGCCTCGAGATTCATATAACATATAACAACCCTTAAAAGAAAATGACATGAAAGGAAACCTGTTTGTCAGTCATGACTTGTCATATCCATGAATCACGGCACAATAGATTATGTACATTAAAATTATATAAAAGCTGCACATCAAGAAATAAAACATAAATAAATCACGAACCATACGTACTTGGAGAAAACGAAAAGTGATATTATAATTTTTGTGTGAAAATTTCCAGAATTGTTGTTTTTGTTCCCCCAAAACCCGGCTCCAGGTATAATGAAAACGCCTGACCCATGAATAAAAACAGGTAGAAATAAAACAAAAGCAAAAGTACAATATCCTTGAGACAGGCTCCCAAGGTTGATATTTTGAGCGAATGAATATGAGTAACCACCCGAGTGAATATCTGAATAAGTTGGAACAGGGATATCGTGATAGTAGTAGTAGATATAGCAACAGAATGTGATTGAAATGTGACATATAGGCTCTACAGGGGCCATACATAGTATACGCCAGAAAAACGCACTCGATGGGAAGTATAACTGGTATTTGGGTGGATGAAAGTGTAGTTATAGTTGTAGTTTAGTGTAAGACACAAAGGAAGGGGGGGGTATTGACAGATTAAGCGTAGGCTTGAGAAACGGCTGGTCTCATGCAGTGCTGTTTGGAAATCCAGCATGAGACGAAAGTGACGACGACGTCAGATTGAAACAGGGAATAGAAATATCGCAAAACGAATGAGTAACAAAACAAGAAACAAAAAAAAAGATAGAAAAGAATTAGAAGCGCCGCTCGCGCTCATGTTCTGAAAGCCGGTCAACGGTCCGTAGAACATTTAACACCAGAGTAGCTGTCCAGGCTACCAAGCCTATTACGACGAACGCTGCTAGCGAGCGTGACAATCTCAGTAGTTCCGGGCCCTTTGGGTCCGTATCGCCATCGCCGTCTGGGTCATTGGCATGGGAGACTAGGTATTCAAAGGCCAGAGATACGCTTGCCGACTTGAAGATGATGAAGATGAGATCAAGCAAGATAAGCATGACCTTATGCGTCGGTGACCGCAAGCCAAGAGGCTTACCGGTATACTCATCCCAAGTCATATAGCAAATATAAGGGATAGCGATGGTATCGACGATAATGACTACTAGCGACTGTGAGCGAGAAGCCTCCGTGGAAGCCTGAATCAAGCCGCTAACTCGAAAGATCTGACACGCAATAGCTAGCGATATTATCGATGATATCAATGCCATTAACCGGCAACATAGAGGGACCAAGCTATGTCCTATTAGAAGATCCCATATGCGCTGGCGAAGTGACTCCTTCTCCTTAGGTTTTTCAGACCCAGGGTAATCATACAATGGACTGGCCTGGCTGCTGTCTAAAGCTGTACCAGAGGCGAACTCCGCGCTGGTACCGTAACCATGAGTATGACTGCTGTGTAACAACCGATGCTCGGTGTTGTTGAAAACTGTGTACGGTGGCATGACTGCAGGCTGGTTGAAACTTGGCTGTAATTCGTTGATGTTTTCCTGGCGAGAAGCAAGGTTGCCGCGAGAGTATTTGTTCGACTTGATGTACTCGGCCCACGAGGGACGGCCGTCGTTTTCCCACGTTGGGATGAAGTTATGGTGGAGCTGTACGACAGGCTCGGCAGAGCGGGCGTGGTCCCAGCGGCGGCCGTGATCAGAGCGACCTAGACCTAAACGGCGGCGAAAGTGCCTCAGACTAGGCTTGTGGACCGGTGGTGGCGTGACGTAATGGACATAGCCATCGCGAGAGACTCGGCGCTCTAGATTCTCTGATGGCGTATGGTTGTGAGAGGGTTGGACAGACGGTAGTGGTGGTGCAGGAATCGAGGTGGCAGGACTAGTTGTGGTGGCACTCGGGGGAATAGAAATAGGAGCATTCACGACATCTTCTCGTGAAGCAATCCAAGCTATAGAGGGGATATCATATCTTGTTAGTGGGAGCTAGTCTGGATCCAATGCAGAATTCATGTACGCAAAGGAAGGTGTAGTGATCATGACATACCAGGAACCGTCCGTATGTTGTCACGCGGGTTACTAAATACGGCAGTAGAGGTGACGGTACTGCTGTTGCTGCGGCTCCCGTGGCTGCGACCAGCTGCAGATCGGCCGGCGGAAACTGCATTGCTAGCAGAGGAGCCCGGTGGCTTCAAGAACTCCGGATGGCTCATACTAATCAACGGCTTGCTTGAGGCAGCGTTGAGAAGGGCGGCAGAGCAAAGGGAGACGAAGATCGAAATCGAGACAGGAGCAGTTCTAGAGAGGAGAAAAGAGGCTGACCAGTTGGCCAGTCGTGAAACAAGTGCTAGAGACAAAAGAGAGCCGTGTTTCTCACAGCGAGTATCATGGTTTAGGCCACCAAGCAACCAAAGACCAGTAACTATAAACCAGCGAACTTTAGATGCTAAAGATACTCAATGACCAGGTGCAAAAACGGTGCGTGCTTTTTTATTGGAATGCGCCAAGAAGCCGGCGATCACTAGGAAAGTATATGTACAGCACAGATCAGATGCCTAGGCGATCCAAGAGCACGACTAATATGTAAGGCAGATGAGAAGCAAAGGAGGCACGCCGCAGAAAGGAACAGACTCGATTTGGAGATGAGAGGCTAAAGATAAGTAAAGTTGTGCGGTCGCCGTCACTTTTTGCCGCCGCCAAAACTTTGTTGGGGAGCGTTACAGTAAATCGGATGGCCAGGCTGTTTATGGCAAGCAAATCGGTTGTTTTAAGTAATTTGCTGGCAATAAAAAGTGTATATGTCAAATATTAGTAGAAGACGTCATGCAGACGAACAGCGAAGACGATGGATGAATTAGGAAAAAGACATAAATTCGATGAGATTTCTGAAATAGACAAAAATCAGAGACAGGGTGAACAAAAAAGAAGGAAAGAAAAAAAATTCTGTCTTTTCGCGACTACTGAATTTGACGAGAGTCGAGCCGGTTTAATCAGATAATAGCAAGAGAAACAAACGTGGAAGGAGTTAAAGAAACAAAGAATTCTTGTTTCTTTTCTTTCCCTCTCAAAGAACGAGACCGGCGCCTCGCCACGATAGTGCAAATCAGTGCCGCCAAAAAAAAAGGATCAGAGAGAAATGAAGGGAGCAATGCGTCCCAGTCGTTGTTTCGAATTTCTTCAACAGCCGCCTACTGTAACAAGTCCACAATTGAGTCGTTGAACGCACTGTCGGCCAGATTTTAATCTATTTCTTTATTTCTTTATCTCTATTGTCGAATAAACACACTGGCAAGTGCCGCAGAGTTGCAGAGTAGTAATCAGAAGAAGCAAACAAGCAACTGTTTCTGTTCTGCCATATCTGTCACGGCGGCAGACAAGACAGAAAGAAAGAAGACGAGTGAAAGAAATAAAGTAAAGTAGCGTGTAACTCTACCAGCTCGAGCCCGCTTTCTTCCTTATTGTCTACTTTAATACATAGCACTGGATTGCCTCTCTCGTTTAAGATGTATGGCATATCCTAGCCTGTCACGAGGTCGCGCCTAGATTATACTTTTACGACCGCAATCATACATGTATCAGTAGTGATAATAAATTACACCTCTTCCAGAATAATGAGAACACGAGAAGCGGAAAACACGAACATTCGATCGACTTGGGTTCGCGCCGACTGGGATTCCAGAGCTAGCCGCCAGATAAATGAAAAGCATAAGATAGCACAGTAAAAGCCATAATGAACGCTTCTATTGACTCAGCGAATCCCAATATCCCAATAGCTTTTCCAGGGGTATCTCTTATTAGTCGCAGACCTCCTTCGAGGCCGGCCCTATATCGATTTCGCAACGTCTGTCCGCCATATCATACAGCATTTACAATACAAACTGGCATGCAACTTGCTGTTAGTGATCCGATAGCTTTGCTCCCTGGCACGAGCTAGTGATTGGATCGTGTCAAGGGACGGCATCAGCTGCAAGCTCTTAAGAGCCGCTTTGGTGCGGACTAAGGTTCTAAGGTTAGTTGATATGCAGTGAGTACTCTACCAATGCATCCGGTTCCAGCTTCTGCACATCTTGACCTTTCTGCTTCTATCTGCAGTTGTAATCTTCTTATCAGCTTCTTTTTCTTTTTCCCTTTCTGAAACAAACAAAAAGGACAAGCAACATGCTAGTCAAGCTGTGATAGCGTCGACAAAACCAGCGCTTTGAGATTCGTCTCATATTATCGAACCATCATGAATATTAGGGTACCTTCTTGGGGTTAGTTGAAACCATGAAACCCTTAATTATATGGTTATAGGGTTAATAGGGAACATACTCTATCACTGATAAGATAAGAGACACGGCTCCACTAGCCCAATGTACGCTGGCGATGGCGGGGCTCGTACTTCCAAAGTGGAAATGAGGAAATGAGGAAACAAGTAGCTTGTCAGCGCCTAGTTGAGTTTCAACTCTAGAGTAGCTACACAAAGTCTAAACATAGGCACGTAAAATTGCCAGTAGATGTTATTTTCAATATAAATGTGAACTATTGAAGTTGTCAGCCTAAATATTGATCGGAAGCAAACGGAAATATTTACTGTCCTAAACATTTACATAACATATATAAAATTTGATGCAGAGTTTTGGGTTGTTTTGGTTTGTATGCAAATAGGAACAAGGTATGTTTCCTAAAATAATCAGCTTACGACCTTGTACCACTTTTTTTGCGATCGAGCTTGCATTAGAGGGGGACAAGGCTGGCTGCCCGCCTGACCAAACAAACGGAAGCTTGCATCATTAGACTTTTGCCTTTTATTTTAGACCTACTCGCAATAGCGTCCTGGAAGGATAAAGAACAATTGCAAGCGCTTTTCTTTTTCTTTTTGTTGAACATTTGTTCTTTCTGTCAACATAATATCCGACTTTGTTTACCACTGCGTTGAATTTGGACGTTCATACTTTGCCTTCTCGATTAGCTTTAGCTTGGTCGTCCAAGGCTGGCTGTTTGGTTCTGCTAAAACTAACCGAGTTGATTCCCCGCGCTATCCAGTGCCTGATCTTGACCTTCTCCCAAGAGTAGTAGTTGGTCGTCTTTTCTCATTTACATCTCTCGACCTATTTAAATCACCCATCGCCACTGCTGCCATTTGCCATTTGCCATCTGCCTAATTCGAGCTTGCTAGCGCTTGACGACCCTTTTTGCCTTTTTTTTTCTATTGACTTGTCTCTACCACCATCCATCATCGGTACATTCGTCGGCATCGGAGTATATCATCTCGACTTTCTTTCGCCTTCACTACATCTTTCGTCTTGTCGACTGACCCGCGTCACGCTGATTTCGCATCGTGAGCTCACATTGAGCGTCGTATACCTAGTAACTGTAACATCATTACGACAATCCCGACATCATCCATCATTATCACCAACTAAAACCCCGCCACATCCGAGCTTGTATATACCTTCGAATCCATTATAACCCAATATCTCG
This sequence comes from Davidsoniella neocaledoniae, assembly GCA_009806295.1. Classification (NCBI taxonomy): domain Eukaryota; kingdom Fungi; phylum Ascomycota; class Sordariomycetes; order Microascales; family Ceratocystidaceae; genus Davidsoniella; species Davidsoniella neocaledoniae. The sequence continues at coordinate 10,566 of RHDR01000182.1, forward strand.
ACTATTCCTCCTGATAGCATCAGTTTTGCTAGACCGATTTAGCATGGCGTTACCGTATTCTATGCCGCCTCAACCCAATAAAAATGACATCGACGCAACGTATGTCCAGCTATCCAATATTCTACATTCTTGACTATATACTCATACGAATTTCAAACACAGATGGAAGTTTCTAGAACATGGCATAGACCGTGTGATGAACGATCTAGAGCGCGGCATGACCATGCAAATTGTAAGCTTCTTCTCACAATGAGCTACGAATTTTATTTTCTGGCTTTATGTCGTCTAGATAGATTCAAAGAGACTGATCACATTTGATATGGGCTAACCACATATGATTATAGTACATGGGCGTTTACTCGTAAGCTATCGAGTCTCAAGTATCTCACCGTATTCTATGCACTAACACATACTGCTCTTTCCTTATCATAGGGCCATTCACAACTTCTGTACTGCTCAAAAAGCGACTAATAACTCCAGTTTGCCAAACCATGCAGGATCTGTTCATAGGGGCGGTAAGCTAGATATTCTACATTGACCATCTCAAAGGAAATGAAGCTAACGGCCTCACAGCACATCTTCTTGGAGAGGACCTGTACAAAAAGCTTACCGAGTACCTCAGTAATCATCTCGAGGAACTAACCGAAAGATCTAACAAGTTTTCCGACGAAGCTTTGTTGAGCTTTTACAACAAAGAATGGAGCCGTTACACCACTGCTGCAAAGTATATCCATCACCTGTTCCGGTACCTTAATAGACACTGGGTCAAGCGTGAAATGGATGAAGGCAAGAAGTCGGTGTTCGATGTCTATACTCTGCACTTGGTGCGGTGGCGTACCGTTCTGTTCAACAGACTTCATGAAAAGGTGATGAGCGCCGTCCTAAAGCTTGTCGAAAAGCAGCGTCGCGGTGAAACTATTGAGTATACCCAGATCAAACAAGTCGTCGATAGTTTTGTCGCTCTTGGCCTTGATGATACAGACCCGTCTAAATCTACGCTGGACGTATACCGTTTCCACTTCGAAAAGCCATTTATCGATGCCACAATTGCCTTCTATCAAGAAGAATCAAAGAAGTTCATACTTGGCAACAGTGTTATCGACTACATGATCAAAGCTGAGTCTCGCCTAGATGAGGAAGAGGAGCGAGTCAGAACTTATTTGCATCAGGATCTCGGTCCACCACTTCGCAAGGCCTGCAACGATGCTTTGATTTTGGAGCACTCTGTTATGCTTCGTGACGAGTTCCAGGTTCTCCTTAACCAAGACCGCGAAGTTGACATGGCTCGCATGTTCAACTTGCTATCACGCATTCCAGATGGTCTTGAACCTCTACGCCAACGCTTCGAGATTCACGTTCGGAAAGCCGGTCTTGCTGCGGTTGAAAAGGTTGCTTCTGATAGTGAAAGATTGGAGCCCAAGGTGTATATCGACGCCCTGCTGGACATTCACACTCGCTACCAAGGCCTTGTTAAGAGAGCTTTCAATGACGAACCCGAGTTCACTAGAGCGCTGGATACTGCCTGCAGAGAGTTCGTCAACCGCAACGAAGTATGCAAGTCTGGCTCGAACAAATCGCCAGAACTTCTTGCCAAGTATAGTGATATACTACTCCGTAAAGGTATCAACAGTGTATCCGAAGCAGAGCTCGAGTCTGCTCTCAACCAGATCATGACTGTATTCAAGTACATTGAGGATAAGGATGTATTTCAAAAGTTCTACTCACGAATGCTCGCCCGCCGCTTGGTTCATAGCAACTCTGCCTCGGATGATGCCGAGACCAGCATGATCAGTAAGCTCAAGGAGGCTTGTGGTTTCGAGTACACCAACAAGCTCCAGCGTATGTTCCAAGATATGCAACTCAGCAAGGATCTCAACACCAACTACCGCCAGGATCTCATGACCAAAGAAATCAAGAGCACATTCGACTCGACATTCTATATCTTGGGTACAGGATTCTGGCCACTCACCCCACCAACCACCAACTTCACACCCCCAGCCGAAGTAGATGGCGACTGTGAACGTTTCTACCGCTTCTACAAAGGTGCCCACGAGGGCCGTAAGCTTACATGGCTATGGAACCTGTGCAAGGGTGAGGTTAAAGCTAACTATTGTAAGAATACTAAGACTCCTCTCACCTTCATGGTATCAGTGTACCAAATGGCAATCCTTCTTCTATTCAATGAGGCGCTCACCCACTCATGGGAAGACATGGTATCTGCTACGCGGCTTCAAGATGAGGTGCTTGAGGGTGCCCTTGCTGTTCTACTTAAGGCCAAAATTTTGATCATGAGTCCTGCTGGAGGCGAGAAATGCGGCCCAGGCAAAAAGTTCACGCTGAACACTGACTTCAAGAGCAAGAAGATTCGCATCAAGCTTGACGTTGGTGGTGTCAAGGAGGCTAAGCAAGAAGAGGTGGAGACTAACAAGACCATTGAGGAAGACCGTAAGATCCTGATACAGGTGAGCTATCTATTTCCCATTCTAACCAAAATGTTATTGATGAGTAGATTGCTAACAAAATATGTAATAGTCGGCTATGGTCCGCATCATGAAGGCACGTAAGAAGATGAAGCACGCGCAGCTGGTCAGTGAAACGATTAGCCAGATCAAGTCGCGGTTCACGCCCAAGGTTGGCGATATCAAGAAGTGCATTGAGATCTTGATGGACAAGGAGTATATCGAACGTCTAGATGATGATGAAATCGGCTACTTGGCTTAAAATATAATGAATCTAGGGAATAGGAATTTGGGCTACTAGTATTTCTGTTAGTAGACGCTCATTTCATCTCATCTTGCTACGTTCTGATGATTCTTTATATCTTTAATGTTTAGTCAGCTACTTTCTGGCAGCGAAGAAGGGCATGCTATTCTTTTCTTTGCCTTTATTCTGTTTCTTATTCCTTTTATTTCTTGGGATTCATTTGTCATGGCGTGTGGTCTTTGATATATTGTTTTTTTTTTTCTGATGAGGATCTCTTATTATCCTCATCATAGGTTATGATGAAATTTGTCTTATTGGATATTGTTGATATGATGAAAAAATGTGTGATTCTTTCCATTATTATTACATACATTATACATATCAATCAACATATCGAACAAAATATCAAAAGATGTGAATAAAGAAAGCATATTGAAAACTGTGGCAAGAACTTCAAAAAGTATCCCGATTCAAAAAGATAATTCGAAGATGGAGACACGGGGAATCGAACCCCGGACCTGATCCAAGCCGAAGAAGTTAGACGCTTCAAACATGCTAAGGATCCGTCATACCACTAGACCATGTCCCCTTTCGCCGGTATTTGGCTGGCTTAGCTAATCCTAAGTTTCTCTGAATATTCCGGCCGACCGGGCCACCGGCTTCAACCTCTGGTAATACAGAAGCCATTGAGTATGTCTAAGCGGAGGACTTTAAATATCTGTCCGGTAACCAATCCGGCGTCGTATGATCTTAGTGATTTAGGTAGACGTTAAATATAATCAAATCAAATCAAAAATTTCGGAAGTATTCCGGTTGGGAACCGGAACCGGCGTCGTGGTATTACTGTGAAATACAGTAGATAGACGTTAGATAATTAAATCAAAAACCAAAATTATGAAGGGCTAGTGCTCTAGGGGGAAACGTAAGAAGATAGCAAAGTCAATTCCAATCATATATGCAATTAAGAAGAGTTATAAATAAGTGGTATAAATGGACATATTGGTTATTGATTGTATTATTATTGTATGAGAGCACTAGAAGTAGCAATAGGAAGTAAGAGGGGAGGAAACTGAGGATGGCAATAGCGAGAATAGAAAAGAAAGCTCTTTAGAGTATGAATATGAAGGGCAAGGTGTGCAAACTAGGCGACGAAAAGACAGCATAGATAAGGCATAGAAACAGAGGTAAATGAAGTTATACAGACAGACTTAAAAGATGGGTATGCGGCAAGATATGAACAGGATAGACAAAAGGGGACTCGAAGGGAGAAGAAAGGAAAAGTAAATTCTATGGCTTCTCTTGTGGTTGAGTAGCTAAATCTGTAGAGGCGGGACTTCCAGAAGTAGCCAACGGCCTACGAGCCACGGCACTCGGCGTTGATGTAGGGTATGCAGGAGTAGACGTAGCAGTAGAAGCAGAGTCAGAGTTGCTATGATGATGATTGGCGTGATAGTCAGCCGACCCGTCATCGGAGTGGACATCCGAGGACAGCTCAAATGATGAGCCGGAGAGATGTGAGGTGTGCAGCGAGCGATATGCCGTCATAGAGTTACGCGGTGACATGGCTGTCGGCGTAGACGGTGTCCTATAACCAGAGGGAGACCCAGAGCGTGGAGTGTTAGACGACGAGGTCTTGCGGCCGAAGCCCCAACCACCGCCAACCTTGCGTTTTTCGCCGGCCCACTAAAAGAGAAGATGGGATTGTTAGCTAAAGAGTAACAAAGAAAGAGGAGTGGAAGATAAAACACTTACGTTGGCCCAGCTGCTCATGTATGAACTAGCGCGCTCCCCTACACTGGGTGCTTTGCCGTCGATGCTCTGACGGCTACTCTTGGTGCCAGCAGATGGCGGTTGTTGCCCACCGGGCGCAGTTGTCGAGGACGCCGAAGTAGCCGCTGGCGTTCCAGAGCCGGAACCGGTGCCAGCTGCAGCCGCGTCCTCCTCGGCCTTCTTGCGCTGTGCCTCGCGGTATGACTCCATATCTGTCCACAAGCGATTGACGACGGCCGAGGCGCGGTCCTTGCTGGCGGACCAGTTACGGCCAAGTACCTCGCGTCCCTGAGCTAGCTTGTCGTCAAGGTGTAGCTCCTTGACTTGCTCGGCTATGCGACGTTGTACATCATCCATGGTCAGGCCACCGGCACATGGGTGGCGTGGCTCAACTATGTCGAACATGGCGTCGTCGGTGTGTGTACGCCACATGCGGTGATTCTCCGTGCGTGTCCAGGCGTCGACCCAGTCTAGACCAAAGTCGGAGGCTGGATCGCCGTCGACGTGCGGTAGACGCTGGCCAGGGTGGCGCTGTAGAAACTGGTGGTAGCGGACCGAGCTCAGCATGGCGATGATGTACTCTTCGAACTGCATGCGGATGAAGGCTTCGGAGCCGACATACTGCATGGTGGTTGGATTGGCCGGGTTGGCCTCGTCCCACGTATCGTTGACAGTCTGCGTCAAGTAGTCGATCCAGCGCCGGTCAGCCGCCGTTAGGTTAAGGGAAGCGCGCAAAGACGTCGACGTGATGTTGAGTGTGTTATCATCTAGATTAATCAAGATATCTGAGTAGCGATCGCGTTGTTGTAGCAGCAAACTGTTGGTGCTTCCCACGATGTAACTCTTGGTACCGACATCGGCCAGTACGTCCAATTGCTGTAGTGGTGTATACGGACCAAATAGTGCGCCCTTGCCGAAGATCTGCAGCGGCAGACCCATGAAGGCCATCATACTAGCACGGTCGCTGCTGCGGAAACTAGCCGCTTTAGCAAGCGTCTTCTCGTAGCCGTCTAAGTCCGGGTCCGCACAGTCTTGAAGACTGCGGAGCAGCCGCGGGATCAGCGATACCAGGCAGAACTGCACCATGCACAGTCGGTCGCACTTGGTGCCGAAGAAGAGCATCTTGGGCTGTAATAGACAGCACTTAAGTAGTACTAACGTCTGTTGCTTGAATTCATGCACAAACTCGCGCAATGAGAGCCCTAGGTGCTGGTCGCTGTCTGCCGCAGTGGGCGACAGCATACCGCGCCGCTTCTCGTCGGCCAGACTCTCCTGGAAGCGCCGGAGGATCTCGACGTCGGTGAACTCGCGCTGGGCAAACCATGCTTGTGTAACGATACTCAGTCGCTCGCGCAGCATGCCAAAGTGCTGTGGACTGTCTGTGATTGCCACTACCGCCTTCTGCACCGTCGACCGCGTAACTTCCGGTGGTCGGTTGATTAGCGCCGCCGCGTCTAGTTGTCGCGTACAGGCAATACCGAATAGAGATGTGGCCGGGCCGTAAGCGGCGCTGTCTGGCCGCAACAGCGTGAAGTAGGAGAAGTCTTCAGAGGAGCTATATTTAGTGGCAACTTGTTAGTACGTTCACATCTATACATACACGCGCACACGCATAGATGGTGTTTCTTACGCATGGGCGCCGTCGCTAAGCGCCATGAACGGCAGTAGCGACCAGCCATAATCGACCGCTGGGTCTTGACCCTCTTCGGCACCGAACCAGTGTTCAACCTCCGGTCCGCGCGCATGGTGGAAGTCGACCACCGATACCAACGGGATAAAATTGGCCACTGGAAGTGGCGTCATTGGCGTGCTGGGCTCAATGGGTGACAGGATCCCCGGTGCTATGCGATGTAGGTCCTTGGCGGTAGCTAGGTCTGAGTCGGACGCCGCTGCGGCTACGGACGAAAATGGAATAGCTGTCGAGATAGGTGCCGGCGTGTTGCGCGCACTGGTAGCAGGTGCTGACGACGATGTTACTGTTGGCGTAGCCGGTGGTATAGACGGTGTAGGTGCCGGTTTCGGACTCGCGGGGGCCGTGGTGACGGGTTCCGTAGCAGGAGCTTCGACGTCATCGTCATCGTTGTCGTGAGTGTCAGGTTGGGGCTCGGCCCATGGATCGATTGGCTCTTCAGTCAACATGGTGGGGATTCTCTAGTATACAATGTCTTTTTTCAAGTCGATGCTTCCTGCTCCTTAGCAGCTTGACAGCACGGCAAGTAGAGCCAGCTCGTTTTTTCGTTGCCGTAGCTAAGCGGTAGTTGCAAAGTGACGGCAGCAAGTGTGGGATTTTATCCCTTGCCGAAATTATTCTCCTGATGAATGGATTTCTGTGGAAGGGATAAAAGATGAATAGAACAAAACGAAAAAAAGAAAAAGGAAAAAAAATGTAGAGATGTCGTCTTTCTGTCAATCTAAAAATAACAGAGACGATCCCGAGTAAGGTAACTGCTAGCCAGACAAAAGAAAGTCGTGGTTGTTGGTGGAAAGAACAAGAAGACTCGACGAAAGAAGAGACGGTAGTAGCTTTACACGGCAATTTCTAGTTGCTACGTACGTCTAGGAGCACAGCGGAAGGAACAAGCCAGGAGGTGGGGAGGAGGAAGAATCAGAAGCAACAAAAGCAAGAAGAAGAGGAGGAGGAAGAATTCAACTTCAATTAGGAGCTACTTGTTGAAGCTGTTAAAAATGGGGTAATAGCTGTTGGTTAGCCGATAAGTAGATAAATCTGTAATTACACCAGCTAAGCTTTTTCGACCTTTTCGAGGGCAGGGGGAGGACACAGCTTAAAATAAGTTTATCGGTGAGAAAGTTTGCAAGCATATAGTTGACGTCCCTTTTTCAAGTGGTCTTGGACTTGCTCTTTTCTATTTAGCGAAGAAGGGCTAGAGAAGGTGTGTTGTCCTCGACAAAAAAATATAGAGAGAAGGAGAGAGACTGGAAAAAGAAAATAACCCCAAAGCTATTATTGCCGCGCGCCAGTAAATCTTTTTGTCTTCTTGATGCGTTTGCTCAAGCTAGTGAGCTATGCAGATTCAAGGGGAGAAAGATTGGATCGGTGATAAAAAACCAGACGAATATATGCAGTATAATATTCCTGGTTTTCTTTTTTCTCTTCTTTTGCTGGCTTTTATACAAGAGCTTATCCAACTCTAATGCGGGATGGCCGATCCTGAAAATGCTGCCAAGCAACTTTCACTAGTCTTTTATATTCAGGGCCGTCGCCTCGTCTTTTGTTTGCTTTTTTCTCTTCTTTTTGGGGGACAGATAGTATGGAATTTAAGATCCCCACAGCGAAAGTTTCAGGATTCTGTTTGCGGGTTTTATTATTTTTGGGTTTCCCTATAGTTGTCTTAAGTTTTGAGAGTAGTAAAAGATCTGATGGGATAAAACATGAATACAGGTTGTCAACACAACAATACAAGTTAAGAATAAAAAAGAAACAGAAATCTAAGTTGAAGTTCTTTAGTTAAAGTATATAAACATATTCATGCACTCTTGAATGTAAAGACAAAGTCCGGATTTTTCTAGCCCCATTGAGTTTACTGTAAGGGTTACTGACCCTGGCACATGGCGTCTGTAAGACCTCAACTCGTACCGCTGGCGTAACAATGACAGCTTATAACATGGCTTGGTGGCTTTCAACTCTGCAATGTTAGCAGAGACAAGAACGGCAAATCCGGCTGGCCCTTGTACAAAAATGACCAGATGAACAGGTTGCATTGTGTATGTACCTAGAAGTGCATCCTACGTGTACTTGGAAATAATACACACACAAAATGTCTCACGTTTATTTCAAATCACTTACATTTATACGGTGATATCATTTGTAAGTTGAAGGTATCATAAGACTGATAAAATGGATTGAATTTGTTTTTGTAGCTTTTGAAGCAAGTTGACAAATAGAAATAAAACAAGAAAAGACGATGGAAAAGGCAAAAAAAACAATAGTGAGATGATGAAAAAAGCGCGTATATGACAAAGAAACAAGATAAATAGAGAGAGAGAGAAAACCAAAAGGATAGAGGGAGGTGTGAGAAACAGTACAAATCCAAGGCATTATGCGTAAAAGGACCAAGAAAGAAGAAGCAAAAAAAAACATCGTTGAGGGGTAAAAGTAGTGTCGTGAGCGTCGTTAAATGGGCGCTTCACTCGCAGGATGATGAAATATGATAATGGATGAAGATAAGAAGGGAAACCCGCCACAATAGAGTAAAAAATCCAAACAGGAAAAATAAAGAAATTCTGTTCTTGTGTTGAATGCTTTGCTATTGCTGTTTTGGATATTGTAATTTTTCCTGTCTATCTCTTGGGTACTTCCTCGGACAAGATCAGGCAGACGCTGTTCTTCTAATCGATATATTCGAAAAAAGACCACTTATCGGAAGTAAGGCACAAGGAGATGACAATAAAAAAGACCCCAAGATCAATTGGTAAACAGAAACTAATGGAGGAGGATTCAAAAGAAAGAAAAAAGAAGGGTACTTTATAAACGTGGGTGCGATTTTATGATATATGAAGATATATCTTGAGGCTCTTTCTCTTGTCTTTAGGAGTCTCACGCATAAGCGCGAGACGGCGCAAGTGACAGCCCGTGTCCTTCCTCATCGGGGGTGACATCATTGCTATGGCCAACTCCTGGCGGACCAACATTTCCATCAGTCTCAGCTTCGGTTTCGGCGTCGGCATATACGCCAGCGGATGTAGCATATAGACCAAGCGACAGTTCGTGGAGGGCGGCGGCAAAATTAGGGTCAGAAGCGGCGAGCGCCTTTGTATCAGCGGCCATTTGGGCTTTCATATTCTGCGAGTATAGCGTCTGGTTGTGTTGTTCTTCATCTTCAAAGTGCGGGGTAGGCCATATAGGCGGAATTCGGGTTAACGTACTGATCCATAGGATCCGGGCCGATGTTCTCACCGGTAGTGTCTACTTCCTGCGAGCGGTTGTGGAAGGCAAGGATGTCATCGTACATCTTGACCTTCCAAACATCCGCGGAAGCACTGATGCCGTCCTCAAAGTCAAACGGATGCGGCGCCGAGGGCTCGTCCTCCTCGTCGTGATAGAGCTCTAGGTACGGGTGTGAAAGCGCAGCGGCGGCCGTCAGGCGGAGGCGTGGGTCGAAGACCAGGAATCTTTCGAGAAGATCGATGGCTGTACGTATCATTAGTGATGGCACTTTCCAAAGATCACATATATACATATCAGAGACGTACCTTCTGGCGTGGCTGTAGGGAACTTTGACACGAAGGATACCGGGTCATGAGCCGGCAGAGACTGCACAAATCTGAGGGTCTGTGACTAGGGTTAGTGGACTGGATGAGGGTATTGTATTGCCTGATGGTCCCGATGTTACACAGCGTTGGGCCGCGATAAGAGAGATACCTGACAATGGTAACGAGAAAAGAAACGGCCATAACTGCAACTCGATAGATTAGACTTACGTTCTCGCTGGTAATGCCTCCAATGATGTACTCGGGCGGGTTGCCGATTAGCTCTGTAATGATCGAGAACTGGTGTACGTGATCCTTGCCGGGGAATAGCGGCGAGCCGGTGATCATCTCGGCTAGGATGCAGCCGACACTCCAGATATCGACAGCTACATCGTACTTCTGCCACGAGAGCATAATCTCGGGCGCACGGTAATAGCGAGTGGCAACATAGCCTGTCATGAGCGGATCCTGGATACGGGCCAGGCCGAAATCACAGATCTTGAGGTCGCAGTTCTCGTTGATCAGGATGTTGCTGGGCTTAAGATCACGATGAATAATGCCGGCTGAGTGCACGAATTTGAGGGCGCGCTAGTGGGCAGAAAACAGTTAGCATAAATAGCGCCCGTGGCTAAGAGAGTGATACTAACCAGAATCTGGTATGTGAAGTATACGATGAAGTGAGGCTCCAAAGGGCGGGTGGTCAGCAGACGGTGCAGATCAGTTCCCAAGAGCTCGGTCACAAAGTAACTGAGGAAAACAATAGCACATTAGTGGACGGCCCAAGAAGCAAATTTACTGTTTCTCGTGTTTGATTGGAATGGCTTATATTGAGTGCTGGAAATAGGCCACTACTGGGATGCTGCGGGGGAAACTTACATGTCTTCATTGGGCGAGACGAAGATATCACTGAGACTAATAACCTAAAAAAAAGCAAGAAATGAACGTTAGCAGTTGCGGTAGATTGGGGAATGTAAGAGTAACGAACATTCTCGTGGCGTAGGTTCATGAGCAGCTTCAATTCACGGTAAGTACGCTTGGCTAGTACGTCGGTCTTGAACGGCTTGACGATCTTCTTGATGGCCACACTTTGGTTGAGGAGCTGGTCGCGGGCAGAGCTGGGGGACGGCAAATGTTAGTAAACGGGCCGCCGCGGAAGCCTGCCAAGGAAGGCGGACATGACGAAGGTTAGACTTACCAAACTAGTCCGAAGGCGCCCATACCGACAGGTTGTACGTCCGCATATCTGGAGGCACAGCTTGGTTAGCAAATGGCTGTGTCGGGCGAGCTTGTCGTTGAATGAAGATTGGCAGAGTGAGTGAAATAGGCATTGAACGCACCTGGACGTGATGTCGAACATGGTGCCGAAAATCTCGGTGCGTACGAACTCGGCCATATTGAACGGAGGCTAAAAGGTGAACGGACTAAAGGTAACGAAGAATGGCGGTTTCTTGGCTCTTGTTGAAGAGAAGCAAAAGAAGAGTAGTGGCGACGACGATACTTGAACAGAGGAATAGATGTAGGCGGTCGAGATGGGGAAAGAACAGCAGGCTGGCGGGGCAAGGCTGAGGAAGATAAAGAGAAGAAGGGGATTGAACAAAGACGACAACAAGAAGAAGGAAAGAAGGGCAATCTAGATCAAGAAGACGGACTCGAACAAGCAAATACCAAGGAATGAAGATGCAAAGGCGTGTGTTAGTGTGGTCGAAGCTGGAGGTGAAAGAGAGAGGAAGAAAAGAAAAACTAAGCCTAGCCCAGAGAAAGTAGACATACTAGTATTATTATTATTATTCACTGTAACCTTGGGATTATGGGTTTACTATGTAGAACTGCTGGAGTAGCGTCCGCTCGGCACAAATCGACCAGGAATCTAGAACCAGAAACTACCTTTCGAGGCTCTGAAAACAGCTCAAGCAGCTCTAGGAATATCTTTAGGAGCCGAATTATTGCCCAGTCATTACTGTGCGGGTGCCAATGGCAACTACGCTTTTGGGCGCGGCGTGCTATGGTGGGCCATAGAGGGGAAATGGTAAAATAGACGGGGTAGCAAAAAGAGAGCGGGCAATTGCTATTACCCGTCCACTTTCAGGTGCCGTTCCTACTACCTTCAGCGCTGAAAAAAAGAAACCAGTGAGTAGTCAAGGGAGCCCAAACGAGCAGAAAGGAAGGAACCCGTAGCAGCCAGGAAGGATTTGGAAGGTGGGGCAGAAGCTTCAGCAATCCAAAGCAACTACGCTTTGCCGCATTACAAGAGAGAGCGAAAAGTTAAGAAAAAATATATAGTATAAACAAACATACCCACTACGACTTGACCACCGCCGCCTCCGCATCGCTTCAGTTTCTTGTCTTATTGAGCGAGCCAAACCAAAAATAACCCATACCAAAATACCCAGGCCTAGAAATATAGGCTAAGCTAAGCTGCATTAAAAGAGAAAAACGACGACTGCCGGGTTATGCACCCAAGGAAAAGACAACAAAAGAGGCCTAACGAAACAGGCTAGTCAGGGAAGGAAGCCACAAGAAGTATACAAGTATATATATACAGATACAGATGCATATACATACGTATATGCATAGTAAGCAAATTTTCTTTGTCCCTAAGCTTGCTTGCTCTTTCGTCCCTTGATTTGAGTAGGCACGGATGGGTTCGTGAGATCTCTAGCAGCTACTAACTTACAACCCACTATACAAGTAGACAACATCTTAGATATCGATTATCCTATACCCAAAGGCTTATGTAGACTATAGAAGGAATAAAATCTATAAAGTCAAATCACACCCTCTCTATGCTGAAACGCACATAGAGCAAAGACAACATACATATTATAATAGCTTAACTTGTCAGGCTAGGGAGGTGGCAGTAAGTGGTCGGTCCTTCTTTCATGTTGGGCGGCCACCTCAAGCACCGATCATTATCGAGCCTCGCGATCTTGTTATAGGATATAGAAACGGTGCCATTAACAAGCAGGCCGCTAACTCCGCATTCTTCGAAAGGAAAAAGAAGGCTGTCGGAAACGATAGAGAAAATAAGGAGAAGCCAGCTAATTAACAACAGCCCGCATGCCACGGCTCAGAATTGATGGAGGGCCACTTTAGGCCCAAAATTACAAGATGGGGGAATAAGACATAACTATGTATTACAGATGTGTATACTAAGAGAAATGCTCTCGATAGCAAGCAGTTAGTGCCTATCTAAATGTGACCGTATCGCTTATATATGCAGTTATAGTTATATTGTTACTATAAAGATGCAAACAGATGCGGCTACTTGACTTTTTGGCGAGCCGTTTCTACTACTTTAGGTGTTTCTTCATGATAACGTTCCGACCATCTAATGGACTGCTTTCCATACCTTGGCCACTTTTTTTTAAAACCTTTAAATCTTAGACCGTTTCCTTGTACTATAAGTAAACCATCATGTCTCAATTCTTAGAGACAAAAGGGAGCAAATAAGAAGAACAAGACTTTGGCTGCCTATTGCAATCACTTCACATGACATCACAATACAGCATTATTCATAGAGCTCCGTCATTTCTTGTTCATCTTGTCTCGACTGTCCTCAGATATTGATGTTGTCACTATTGTCAAAATATTCTTTATCATAATGTCGTTGTTCGTGCTGCAAGCTTATTGAATATGTGCCAATAGTAGTGTTATCAGCCAAGTCATCGACAGTAGTTGTTGGTAGAGAAGAAAGCCTTCTTTAGGCTTATCAGTAACGCCTCCCTCTAGCCCAAGGAGGGGAGCAAAGGTGATCGTCATCTTGCATAAACCTGCTGTTCTAGCCCAAACCCAGCCTCAAAGCCTACTTTTATGGCTGCTTCAAGCACTCTATTGTCTGATTTCTCGCCTCAACTAAAATCTGGGGCACCTTTTTCTCTTCCTTGTCTTGACTTTCCCTTTTTTTCTACTACACATGATACATACATATGTACATCTCTCTCCTTGGATCGAAGCCTGTAAATCTGACAATCAACCCAGCTAGTCAAACAATGGGAAGCTCTCTGTGGGCCCCTGTTCCAAGTGATGTCATCATGCATAATTCGTTTGGGGATACGCTCATTGATTGCCCCCTCTCTTTTTTCTCTCTCTTTACTCGTTGAACCAAAGATCTAATAAAATAAAAACTAAAAGTAATCAAACCTCAACCTTACCAATGCCAATACTACCAGTCCAGATAAATTTCTAAACGGGATTGACAAGAGCTTGGCAAGTGATAATTTAATAGAATTTCTGGGGGAACTCAAGAAGCAAAAAGGCTAGAAACTCCTCCAGGCTTTATCAAACCCTTAATATGTAATCATGGTGTTATAGCCTGCTTATTCGTTACGTGCTGACGCTGCAGTTGGCTATGTATCGGGCTATATCGTCATGTGTTCGGGCAACTCTGGTTGGCACGACATGGTGAGTCTATACGAGATCGAAATGGCACATAATATATTTGAGCTCTATAAAGACGTCATCTCAAACGAAGTCTTTTACAAATACATTAATGGAGCCTCAACTACAAATATGAATAGCTTGCGTTGTGTTACCCGGGGCCAAAGAACACAATACCATATCGGTAACCCTATTATGTCTTGACCTTATCTTCGATAACAAACCCGCACGATTTCAAGTAAATGATCAATGATGTAACGCAGTTTGTTTACAGTTCAAAGGGGTATATGTATTAAGGAAAAGATACGACGATAGATACTAACAAACACCTGATTTAGGGTTCTTCTTAGATTCCCCATTGTTGCTTTGCTCATAGAGAAATATCTTTATCACGTGCGCATGTACTCTAGTTTGTCATGTCCCTTGAGCACTACTAGTGAAAAGTATACGATCGATTCGCACAGGATGCTTTACATGACAGTGCAGCATGAGTTTTGCTTCTTCGCCTGGCCGTAGAACAGCTTGCTCTGGGCACTCAGACCGTCTGACTTGGCTACAAGATCGTCGATTTTCTCGCCACGCTGCAGCACTGACTCGATGGTCTTGTGCAGCACAATCTTGGTTTCATCCAGCTCCTTTTGAATCTTCATGATGCTGTCAGCCTCCTCGGGGTTCTGGTACTTGGCAAGGTACTCCTTGATCTGGGGCATCGACAGTGTTGGTCTGCCGCTAGCCCAAGTGCTCTTGGGATGGTCAGCCAGGAACTCGTCGACAATTCTATAGGGCAAGGTACACAAAACGTGGTTAGTGAGCTGAGATATTGATCAAAGGATTGGGTTGCTATTGGTAGCACCCTGCGAGACAAAGAATAAACATACTTGCTTAGCAGCTGGTGAGCTACCAGGGCGGGATAGTCATGATCAGAGATAATGACACCGGCGACACCCTCACTGCGGGCATAGACGTGGAAAGCTGTTTGCGATTTGTTAGCTTCTGGTCCCTTGGGGGCCTTGGTAGACTGAGACTTACTGCTTTCTTGCTCTTCAACGTCTTGGCGCTGACCGGGCTTGGTACTTTCGGCGACTTTCTGCGCAAAGACGCTCATGAACTCTCCATCTGTATCTCACACAATAGAAGGATGCAAAGTGTTAGTCGACTGCTAGTGTCTCTAGTATACATATTGGTATGGTCTGAATCGCGGGTTTTTGGCGCATCTCAGGGCGCATATAGTAAGATTGATCTTTACGCAGGCGCACGGAGATCTACAAAGGGGATGGTGGGAGATCGATATCACACTGCCTGTGTGAGTTGTGTACAAGGGAAATTAGAGGGTTTACGTACAGCTGGAAGAGGACAAAAGGTTAAGAGTTAGCGACTGTATGAACCTAGATATAGTACTGGTATAGATATGCTTACCTGGCGCGAGTAAAACGAGAGAAAGCACTGAGTTCCTTTTCGGCGATGAGCTCGGTAACAGGCTCGGTGGAGTTGCGGATGATCTAGACAGCGCAGAAGGACTTAGTTAGCTCTTGAATGACCAACCTGAATGGCGTGTTGTGATAAACTAGGCAGTATATCGAGTAGAAAGGTAGCTAGCCATAGGTAGACAGGCAGCCTGGCCGAGGAATGTAGAAATGGGAAAAAGGCTAGAGACAGAGGGCTCTCCTTACACCAATATAGAACAGCTTCATGGTGGGCGGCTTGGTGTGGAGGCAACAGCAAAACGAAAGTTTGGGTGAACGGCGGAGAGACTGAAAGAGTAGAAGATCGGAAAACAAGGGATGTAAACTATGAAGTAATATCGAGAAGATTTCTGGAAGAATAAAGGCGAATGAAAAAACAGAGGACAAGAAACACGACTAAAACTCGGTAGGCAAGGCTGGCGACAAAATTATCTTGAAGCAAGCTAAGTAAAGCATAGTACATATAGATAATCTCGATAAAGCGATAAAACGATAAAGCTGTTTCTAGTCTTGGGGGAAGGGTGCTGAGACTTTGGCAGACTGCACACCGACTTCCCCTCACTGTAACCTCACTGTAACCACATCCGGCGACAGGGGACAGACCCTCTGTAATGCCCCTGTAGGCTTTATGATCTACTACATATGTATTGTTTATGCTGGCTCTTACATTTTCCCCGCCATCAACAAAGCACCGGAGGCTTTGACTAAGCAGGATGGCTAGGCTCCACTTTGCAGTTGCGCTTTGCTCTCGGCGTCCCTGTAAGCTTAGCTGCTTGTTTAAGTGGGGCTACAAGCTCAATTGGTGCTACGTTTATGATGAGTTTAGCGTCATCGTGAGTTATTGCTAAATTTGGCTGGCGATTTTCATTGTTGTATATATATATATAACTGTACAATACTAGAAAAGGGAAGCACCTATATCTTGTGTCTCTCTGCCTCTCAACCTGGCAACTACTACGGCTCACCCACGACACGACATCTCCATAACATAGTTTCCTACTAAACAAAAGGTCATTTCTTTCTACACATTTATAAACTGTCGAACTTTATACTTCATACACTTCAAATCTGCCCATCATGGCATCTAGAAAGCTAAAAGAGGCTGATACGGAATGGAGGACCCAATTCCAGGCAATGCTGGATGGTATCGCTACACTGAATCTTCCTCCAGCCGATCTTGAAGGCGAGTTCACCGGAGCTGTTGTTGGCGAGGACGCCTGGGCCACTTGGGGCCAGAAGGACCAAGACGTCTGGGACTTCATTCCTGAAGACGACGCCGAAGATACCCTTGACGATGAAAGCGGCGATGAAGAGTTTGGTGTGGGCGGCCCTGGAGACTTCGGCGTTCAGTGGTTGTCGACAAAGTGTACTACGATAGCAGCACAGAACGACTTAGCTGAGGATGTGCTGCAGAACCAGATAGTCTCTTTGCTATCATCTGGAGGTTCTGAAGAGGTGCTTCAGTCCGGACTTGCTGATCTAGTAGGCTACGACGACTTTGAGTTCATTATTGATATTCTGGGTCACCGCGACGATGTATTGGCTGCCGTAGCAAAGGAACAGATCGAGCGCGAGTCTGGCGGTGCCCGACTGCTGACTAGGGCTGAGCGTCTTGCAGCTCTCCAGCGTCAAGATGAACAACATAAGGCCATGCCTTTAGCCGCGGCTCGTGCTAAGGAAGAGAGATATCCTCATGTCTACAAATCATATTATGCTGGAAACACCCTAAGCCACAGTGGAAAACGTTACGCTCTTCCAGTCGGCAACGAAAAGTTTCAATATGAAAAGTATGAAGAGATATCCATTCCAGCTGGCCGAAAAGGTACACTTCAGCCTGGCGAGAAGCTAGTTGAGATTGTGGATATGGACGGCCTCTGTCGCGGAACTTTCAAGGGTTACAAGTCTCTAAACCGCATGCAGAGTCTCGTGTATCCTGTAGCTTACAAGACCAACGAGAACATGCTGATTTGTGCGCCTACTGGTGCTGTAAGTATACCATTTCCACTGAAATTAATGAGTTGTTATATATTAACAGTAACTATAGGGTAAAACAGATGCTTCCGTGCTCACTGTGTTACATTGCATTGGCCAGTATTGCTTCCCGGAGCCTATCGAGAACCCCGTAGTGACCGACTTTACTGTGGCACTAGAAGACTTCAAGATCGTGTATGTCGCCCCCATGAAGGCGTTAGCTGCTGAAGTCACAGAAAAGCTTGGGAAGCGACTGGCGTGGCTAGGCATAAAGTGTCGCGAGTACACCGGTGATATGTCTCTTACAAAAACTGAGATTATCAACACACAAATCATTGTGACGACTCCCGAGAAGTGGGATGTAGTGACACGTAAGGGTACTGGCGATACAGAGCTAGTGCAAAAGGTGCGGCTACTCATCATTGATGAAGTGCACATGCTTCATGACGAGCGTGGTGCAGTCTTAGAGTCTCTAGTGGCTCGTACACAACGTCAGGTGGAAAGCACCCAGTCACTAATTCGCATCGTTGGTTTGAGTGCCACACTGCCCAACTATCTTGATGTGGCAGATTTCCTGCGTGTTAATCGTTGGCGTGGTCTCTTCTATTTTGACCAGTCCTTCCGCCCTGTGCCTCTGGAGCAGCATTTCATAGGTGTCAAGGGCAAGTCTGGAAGCCAGGAGAGCCGCAGTAATTTAGATCAGGTGGCATTTGAAAAGATGCGACAGATGCTAGAACGCGACCATCAAGTCATGGTGTTTGTGCACTCACGGCGTGATACTGTTTTGACAGCCAAGATGCTACTGCAAAAGGCTACGGAGGAGGACTGTATGGACCTATTTGATCCTATTGGGCACCCAAAGTACGACCAGGCAATCCGAGATCTCAAGCAAACCAAGGCCCGCGATCTACGTGAGCTTATTCCTAAGGGAGTTGGTGTTCATCATGCTGGTATGGCTCGTGCCGACCGTAACACCATGGAGCGGCTATTTGGGAACGGCGTGCTGAGGGTTCTGTGCTGTACGGCTACTCTAGCATGGGGTGTCAACTTGCCCGCTGCAGCCGTCGTTATCAAGGGCACCAACGTCTACAATGCTGCTCTTGGTAAGTTCTCAGATCTGGGGATCCTAGATGTACTGCAAATTTTTGGTCGTGCCGGACGTCCACAATTTGAGGACACAGGTATTGGCATGATTTGTACTTCCCAGGACAAGTTGGACCACTATCTACGTGCGGTTACGGAGCAACAACCTATCGAATCCCGTTTCTCGGCTAAGCTTGTGGATAATCTCAATGCCGAGATCTCCCTGGGTACAGTGACAAACATTGCCGAGGCAGTGCAATGGATTGGTTATTCGTATCTATTTGTACGAATGCAGCGTAGCTTCCAAACGTACAACATCGAATGGAGTGAGATACAGAACGATCCGCAGCTGGTCCAGCACCGTCGTCGGTTAGCAATTGCTGCAGCACGTACATTGCAGAATAGCCAGATGATTGTGTTTAACGAGGCGACTACCGAGGATCTCCGCCCTAAAGACCTGGGACGTATTGCTAGCCAGTACTATATCGGCCATGCCACGATTCAGGTATTCAATAGCATGATGCGGGAGCACAACAACGAGAAGGATATGTTGAACATGATGAGTATGAGCGGCGAATTTGATCACGTGCAAGCGCGCGATAGCGAGTCCAAGGAACTTACACTCATGAACAATGAAATGGTGCGCTATCCGGTCGAAAAAGGTCTAGACACACCACATGCCAAGGCCAATATCCTACTACAAGCTTACATTGCGCGAGTACAGCCTGAGGACTTTGCGTTAGGCAATGATCTCAACTATGTTTCCCAGCAAGCTGGGCGTATCTGCCGTGCCCTCTTTATGGTAGCTCTGAATCGCCGCTGGGGCAAGCTGTGTCTGGTGTTATTAACACTAGCAAAGTCGATCGAGCGTCGTCTCTGGTCGTATCGCCATCCCCTAGCCCAATTCGAGTATCCAATGCCGGTCCTACGCGCTTTAGAGGCGAAGAGATCGATTTCTATCCAGTCTCTTCGTGAGATGAGTGCTAGCGAGCTTGGAAGCATGGTTCACAATGAAGGCGCTGGTCGTAAACTCCGGCGTACGTTGGACTGTTTCCCACTACTGATGATCGGAGCCGAGATTGCGCCGCTCAATCGCCATGTCCTCCGTGTCAAGCTACGTCTTACTCCAGACTTTGACTGGAACGACGCCATGCATGGCACATCAGAGGCTTTCTATGTGTGGGTCGAGAACTCAGAGACCGCTGCTATCTACCATCACGAATATTTCATCGTGAGCCGACGCCGCCTGGTTGATGACCACGAGCTCAACTTCACCATTCCACTGGCCGACCCATTGCCTACTCAGATCTACGTCCGTGCTGTTTCGGATCGCTGGCTTGGCGCCGAGACCGTGACTCCTGTCTCCTTCCAACACTTGATCCGGCCGGACACTGAAAGCGTGTGGACTGAGTTGCATCGACTTACCCCTCTGTCTGTGACTGCCCTCCAGAACCCACCGCTGGAGCTTCTCTATCGCCAGCGCTTCGAATACTTTAACCCTATGCAGACTCAGGTCTTCCACACTCTGTATCACACTCCGGCTACGTGCTTCTGGGATCGCCCACCGGAAGTGGCAAGACGGTAGCGGCCGAGTTGGCCATGTGGTGGGCTTTTAAAACACGGCCAGGCTCCAAGGTCGTCTACATTGCGCCCATGAAGGCATTGGTGCGTGAACGTATCAAGGACTGGCGTGGACGGCTAGGCGGGCCATTGGGCCTTAAACTGGTCGAGCTGACGGGTGACAACACACCCGATACACGGACTATCAACGATGCCGACGTTATCATCACCACACCAGAAAAGTGGGATGGTATCTCGCGTAGTTGGCAGACACGTGGCTACGTCAAACGGGTCAGTCTAGTCATCATCGACGAGATTCACTTGCTAGCCGGAGATCGTGGTCCTATCCTCGAGATCATCGTTTCCCGCATGAACTACATCGGCGCAGCAACTGCCAATCCGGTCCGCCTGCTTGGAATGTCTACGGCCTGCGCCAATGCGACAGATTTGGCAAACTGGCTAGGTGTCAAGGAAGGTGGACTGTTCAACTTCAAGCCGTCAGTGCGCCCTGTACCTCTAGAGATGTACATTGATGGCTTCCCTGAGGTTCGCGGCTTTAGTCCATTCATGCAGTCTATGAACCGACCTGTATTCCGGGCCATCAAGAACCACAGCCCCGAGAAGCCCGTGATCGTGTTTGTGCCTTCACGTCGCCAAACCCGCTTGACAGCGAAGGATCTTATTACGTTCTGCGGTATGGAGGAGAACCCTCGTCGTTTCCTACGCATGGGCGAAGAAGATCTACAGCTAAACCTAACCCGGGTCAAGGACGAGGCTCTGCAAGAGGCGATTAGCTTCGGCATCGGCCTTCACCATGCCGGTCTAGTTGAGGGTGATCGTCAGATAGCCGAGGAGCTGTTCTTGCACAATAAGATCCAGATTTTGATTGCCACGTCGACGCTGGCTTGGGGTGTCAACTTGCCGGCTCACCTTGTCGTAGTCAAGGGCACGCAGTTCTTTGACGCCAAGACAGAGGCGTACAAGGACATGGACCTAACGGATGTGCTTCAGATGCTGGGTCGTGCTGGACGTCCGCAGTTTGACAACTCTGGTGTTGCGCGCATCTTGACGCAAGCCTCCAAGAAGGACTTCTACAAACACTTCCTACATACCGGCTTCCCTGTCGAGTCATCACTGCACACTGTATTAGACAATCATTTGTGTGCTGAAGTATCGGCAGAGACCATCCAGAGCAAGCAAGACGCATTAGACTATCTCACGTGGACCTTCTTCTTCCGCCGCCTTCACAAGAACCCGACGTACTATGGCCTACAACTAGATGCCGAGGAGTACAACAACGAAACGGCGCAGCGCGAGGCTAACAACTACATGATTTCCATGGTCAACAAATCATTGCGTGCCCTCGAAGACAGTGGCTGTGTTGAAACCTTCCCCAACGGCGATGTCGAACCGACTCCTCTAGGCAAGATCATGTCATACTACTATCTTGCCCATACTACCATCCGGTATCTGGTCAAGCATGCCCGCCCTCATGCTGAGCTGGCCGATGTACTGAGCTGGATGAGCCATGCCACCGAGTACGACGAGCTTCCGGTGCGGCACAACGAAGAGCTTATCAATGCCGAACTATCACGGAACCTTCCCATCAGCGCCGCCAATTACGAAGGTAACCCACCGATGTGGGATCCCCATCTGAAGGCGTTCCTGTTACTGCAGGCGCACATGTCGCGGATCGACCTACCCATCACGGATTACGTGGGCGATCAGACCAGTGTTCTCGACCAAGCCATCCGTATCATTCAAGCCAGTATCGACGTACTGACTGAGCGCGGTATCTTGTCTAGTTGCTTAACTATGATCCAGTTGATGCAATGTATCAAGTCTGCCACCTGGCCAAGCGAGGCACGTCTTGCCATTCTGCCTGGAGTTCACGGCAAGAATGCCTCCGCAGAGTACACGCTCAAGAGTCTTGCAGCCAACAACTCTACCCCGCAACTTACAGCGTTAGCGAAGAAACTGCACATTCCTAACAGTCAGACACAGAACTTCATCAAAGCTACTGCTACATTACCGCATATCAGTGCCAGCATTGACGGTGCTACAACTTCGGACGTCTTAGTGTCACTTCGGCGCATGAACGCCTTCACGACCAACGAAGCCCGCATCTATGCCCCACGCTTTCCCAAACCGCAAACTGAAGGCTGGTTCGTGGTTCTCTGTGACACAACTACCGACGAGATAGTTGCAGTCAAGCGTGCAGGCTGGAGTCCGCCGTTCGCAGCTAACAAAGGCAAGGCCAAGGAGGGACAAGATGAACAGGAGGGGACAATGAAGGGCAAGGATAAGACTATCAAGGCGGGCACGAAGCCACGCATTGCTAAAGTCACGCTGAGGTTCCCACCAGAAATTCAGGGACGTCGACTTCAAGTGAAAATTGTCAGTGATGCATACATTGGTATCGAAGAGACGCTCAACGTTGAAATTCCGCGTCCACCAGCACCGGAAGGCTTTGATAAGAAAGACAAGGAGACCAACATGACAAACGGTGGAGGCAATAGCAAGACTTAAGATGATATGGTATATGGGCAAAATAGACATTTATGTGAATAAGATATAGTAGATGAATTCAATGATTGGATATGCTGAAATAGATAAGAAGACAAGATAATAAAAGGAAAAGAAAATCGCCCAAGATGAATACAAGATAATAATCAAACAAAAAAAACCAAATCGCTAGCTCCAAGACCAGAAAGAATAAGAAAAAAGAAAAATGGAAAACATCAAGAACTAACCTAAACGATAACAAGAAAACAAATGCTGAATAATACTAGCCAAATGGTGCGAAATATTCTAAAATCACAGATACAAAAAACAACTACCAGAAGAGCAAAGAGAATAAACAACGCCAGCCTGACCCGCCTTCATTATTCGTGTCATTGTCATTCCTCTCCCACGTTTCATTTTTCTTTCAACAACACCTTGAGCTTCGTTCCATATGTTCATCTGGTGACCGAGAACGACCAACAGCAGTGTTATCAACGCTGACAGTACTAGTGCCATAGTTTCTCGAGAACATCCAACTGCGTCGATCACGTCCGACACGGAAGCTCCCGCCATTACTTGCATCGTTTCCGTACGAGCCATAGTAACTAGCTCCCAACACACCATTACCATTTCCACTGCCGTTGCCACCGCCTAACCCAGATACACCGCTATGGCCGGAGCCATTATGGTCATCAAAGTATCCGCCGTCCATACCATTCTCGTAGCCCGGCATACCTGGTGTAGCTGTTGCCGTCAAGAGGGCACGACGCACTCTGAGGTTCTGCTCGACGAGTTTGCGCGCAACGACACGGAAGACTTCTTCGACACCCTCACCAGTCTCTGCTGAGACCTCATGGCACGCATCCCATCCAGCTTCTTGGCCCCAAAAACCGCTGCTGCGCTTGCTGCTGGGCGATCGCGGTTCGGCGGATGGCGCGGTGCTCACACTAGGCCAGAGACTGCTAATATGCGAGTGGTGGTGTGAGTTGGTGTATGAGTGCATGTTGTGGATAGCGCAACGGCAGAAGGTGGTGGTGTAGAGCCTTGGCCGGGCTGTAGGTTCTCGGCAACATAGGCAATACAGCGCTCAAAGGGAACTTCGCGAGCACTGGGATCCCGCGTGACGAGGTCAGCTTTGGTACCGACGACATGCAAAACGACGTCATCAGGGAGATTCTGGCGCAGTTCAGTAAGCCAGAGGCCCATGTCAATGAACGATTGGGCATCGGTTATGGAGTAGCACAAGATACAAGCGTTGGCGCCGCGATAGTAGAGGCGCGAGATAGAGCGGAACCGTTCTTGGCCGGCTATTGGTGGGAAGAAAAGGCTCTAGTGTTAGCGAGATAGTCACACATCACATAGTCGTTTGCATGCTAGTCTTAGCACATGGTATAGTAGCGCTGAATTGGCCCCATTCGAGTGTCAGGAAGAGCCGAAAAAGCTGAAGCTTGTATGCCTAAGCATCTAGAATTTTAGGGATAAAGAGGAATCCAGGGAAGAGATAGTAGGGAGAGGCTAAGATGAATAGACCACGAAGGAAAAACAAGTAAACATACCAGTATCCCACAGCTGGAGGCGTACAACAGTGTCACTATCGCTATCAACCACTCGCTTGGTCAAGAAGTTGGCACCTACAGTCGATGTGGTTTGAGCAGGGTCGAAGGTGCCCTTGCAATAACGAGTGAGAAGCGATGTCTTCCCGACATTGGCAGCGCCGAGGACGACGATCTTGGCTTCCAGCGAAGAGCCCATTGCGTTTGGTGCAAGATAGAGAGGCACGGCGATATATGTGCTAAGGGTGGTATACAGTGCGTACCAGCACTACTATTATACAAGTCGATATATAGCGGCAATCTTGGTGATTTCACTTGGGCTACGGCGTTGGGTAGCGGAATATTCGTCGCGGATTATTGATATCGGCCGTACTTGAGGAGAGACGTCGATCAAGTAGCATATACGCCTAGATTATGGGCGAACAGCAACAAGGCAAATGCGCTGGAGGCTTTTTGTGATCGGATTCAAGGGAAAAGCGGCAGCTCAGCTGCTTGAGCTTCATGTCCTTGCAGGAGGATCTGATAAGAAGGGGAAGCAAAAGAAGAAGAGAAAAATGTAGAAAAATAAAGAGAAGGGGAGGAGAAGACGGCAGAAAATAATCAAGATCACAAGGCAGCGGTGCTTCGAATAGTGTGTCAATGACACTGTCAGATGAGGAGTTTCTGTGACCGTACGTCAAGCTTGGCCGTAGCCAAAAACCTCAGAATTGCCGGCAAACAAAGAGAAAAGAGCTCAAGAGAGGGCAAGCTGAGGCCTTCTCTTCCTAGCTAATTGTAACTCTCTGGATCTTAGCCTATGCCTATGCCTATGCCTATGCCGTCTCAGGCCGTGTTCAAAGCAGCTCGGCTATTATCCGGTCGAGTTGTTTTTGTTGATGTTTCTTGTCAGAAGATAAGTTTTTAAAGTTTTCTTTTGGTATTGTCTTCTCTCTTAGAAACAAAGGACTGACTAGGAGAAGATAACAGAAGGGTCTGAGAACTGTCGCAGATTGTGGCGGAATTACAACCAGAACAGCTAGAAAAATGTTGGAAAAGGTAGGGAAAAGGGCACAGACGTCGTGTTGGTGTTTTCGTTGCTTTTATTGACGCACAAGTGAGTAAAAATCACGGTTTTGGCTATCAAGGGAAGTGTTTGTAAAGTGATCGAAGATAGAAAAATAAAAGGAAAATAAAAAGATCTCTCCAAATATGCAAGGCTCGTTCTCAGCCTTTAGATTCTCACATAAGGAAGGAACAATGAGGATTATTGACAATTGGTTATAAAGCGAAACAAAATAGGAAGCTTCTCTTTTGTATATTATTCAATCTAATCAATATCACTCTTTTTGGTGCGCTTCAACAAGAAAAAAAAGAAAAACAAGAGACGCCAAAATGACGATAAAAAAGAAACAACTGCCCAAAAATAGCCAAGCAAGAGCCCGCCTAGATTCAGCAACTGCAGCCAAAGAATTTCGTCTGTTTCGATCGTTTGCTCTTTCCCCAGCTGCTAACTGCGGCAACGCTTTGGGAAGGCGGGGAAATAAATCGCGGACATATCGATAATCATTCGTTTTTAAGTTTCTGTATTTTTGATATTACCGGAATCATGATATCTCAAAGTATCTTTGTGGCACGAAAGGCAATAGCAATCATCTTCTTTACAATCTGGCATCTACTAACGACTTGGATACATAGTTGTAACCATTATCATTAGAGTTACGGTTCAGAGAGGGGCCGGATCCAGCTTTTCAGCTACTCTAGAAGATCAACAAGAAATACAATTTACAATTACATATAGGCCAGCTTCCCTTGACCGGGCAAAGCGATCACGTTCTCTTTAAAGTCGATAGGCGCGTTTTCTTATAGTACAACAAGGTGATATGTGGAATGCTCACAAGATCGGTGAATCTGACAACTAAAACAGGCGGTCATCCTCTGTAGCTCTGATAGTGGAGGCCCTGAATTAGCATATCTTTTTTAAACGAGTGACATCATCGCTTGGACGACTTGACAACCCTGGGACCCATATATGCAACCCTATATTCATATACATATATACTAATACAACTATTAACTGTACGTTATAAAATGGTGATATATTGAGAGAACATATACAACTAAATCTAAACTTATAGCTTTGCCTTTGGCGCCGGTGTTGTGGGCTGTGGCAGTCTCAGCGGCTCATATGCCTTTGATGTCAAATGGTCCTCCGCCACGGCCGAATGTGATGTGAGACTGCGTACATCAACTAAGTCAGGCGTCAACTGGTCAATGGAAGTGACACCGATCAAGCGCATGTTCATCTCTAGTTCGTCGCGCAATAGCGCCATAGCCTTATCGACACCGGGCTGACCATAAGCAGACATGGCATACAAGAAGGGGCGGCCGATACCGACAGCCGTTGCGCCCAGACATAGGGCCTTGATCACGTCAGTGCCACGACGGATGCCGCCATCGATGTAAACTTCGAAGACTCTGCCGTTGCGGTCGCGGCCGCCGACAATGCCACGCCGACGTAGCACCGGCATAGTCTCGGCAAGCACCTCGATGGCGCTGCGCGAGAACTCGAGTTGACGGCCGCCATGGTTGCTTAGCACGACGCCTGTAGGCCAGCTTCGTAGGCGAGTATAACATCCTCGACGCGCTGTACGCCCTTGATGACAATGGGCATGGAGGTGATGCTCTGGAACCACGGGATGTCCTTCCAGCTTAGTGCCGGATCGATGAAGCTACTGATGGCGCGCGCAGCGCCCTGAGATGTGTCGCTCTCCATGCCCTCGTCGGCCTGCACCTTGGCGCCGGGATCGGTGAACTTGCTGCGCATATCCTTCTCGCGCCGGCCGAGCTGGGGCGCATCGACCGTGATGAAGAGACCCTGGCAACCGCGGCGCTCGGCATGTTGGACGATACGGCGTGTGATTTCCTTGTCAGTGTTGACGTAAAGCTGTAGCCATTGGATCTGTGCTGTCTCGGAACCCGGAGCTCCCGCTGCGTCCATGATCTCGTCGAACGAACAACTGGCTAGTGTCGGTATCATCTGAACCACGCCGTGCTTTCCGGCTGCGCGCGTCAAGAGCACCTCGCCTTCTGGATGGCCCAGTTTGCCGAGAGCCGTGGCTGTGACGTAGAACGGCATGCGTGCGCGCTTGCCCAACATAGATGTTGAGATATCAACGTTGGCCACGTCGACAAGCACTTTAGGCCGGAACCAGATACGGTGAAAAGCAGCATGGTTCTCGCGCATGGTGATCTCATCGTCGGCTGCTGATGAGTAGTAGGCCCAAGCCGGCCGGCGCATGACGTGGCGCGCCACGGCCTCAAAGTCTAGTAGGTTGTAGCATTGCGATAGTGGCGGCATGGAGGCGATGGCGTTCTGGCGGGCCTTTTCTTCGGCAATTTCATACGGAGAGAGCAGGCTGGATCTGTCGACGGTGCTCATGTCGACTGGTCCTAGGTGCTTGTCTTTCGGCAAGTAGCGTTCAAGCGTATCCGATGGGTGAACCGGATCGAACTCCTCGGTGGCATCGCGGCCCTGATGAGTGAGTGACGGATTAGTGGCGGGCCATTGGAGTGTAGAGAGACTGTCCTGTGACTTACGGCATACTTGAGAATGATTTTCTTACCACCGGGATGGTCTACATGAGAGATTAGCGTTTCAATGGCTTGGCCCTCATTGTATATGTGACTACTCACCTGGTAGGAATTCAGTGACGTCGTATACTTTGCCCTGTGATATTGTTAGTGCCGCTTTTCTTGTGAGATAAAACGAACTCCCAAGAACATTCCTACGGTAACTTTCAACTTACATGAACAACAACCCAGCATGACTCGGCCGTGTTATGCTTGGCAACCTCGGCACCCGTAAGCTCGGGCATTTTCTAAGTTATTTTCTTTGTGGTAGCTTGTTGGTAGTTTTCTCCCGTGATTTGGAGAAACGGAGCTTGATAAACCGGTAAAGGTGAAGATAGAAAGATAGTAGAGAGACAAAATAAGAGACCTTTTCTTGCTCACGATGTTTGTAGTAGTTCTAGCAATACTCAAACTTAAAGGACGTATAGTTTGAAGGAAAAGAAGAAGAAAGAAAGAAAAATTACGCAGAAAAGAAACAAAAAAAATGAGGCGGAAGAACCAAGAAACCTGTCAAGCAAAGTTGGAGAAACTAAGCTGTTTATTGTTCTATCTCGTTATCTATTTACCGGCAATGATTTTTTGTGTAGCCGACGCCCAAAAAAAGAAAGAAAAAAAAAGAATTGTTACTGTTACCTTTCTTTTTTTTTCCTCCAAATGCAGCGAGAGCCGCGGAGAACCCGTCCTTTGTTCTCGTTCTTTATTCTCCATTCTTGTTCTTGTGAACTTGACCCTGAACTGACACCAGCTTGTCGTTCTCCTGATCTAGCTTCTGTTTGCGGCTAGCCACGACAAATCGCAGTATTGATACTGACGTCTATCTTGATCAATGCTGGGAAAACCTTCCAGAGTGTCTATAAAACTACGACAAATAGTAACGTCAAAGAGCTTACTAACAACAAAACTAGCATTATTAAAGCTATCTGTATCTTCTGTCCTTCTTTAAAGATAATTCCTACATATATGTATGTAGATAAGGGACCGCTTCCTTCTACAGGGTGAAGTAGAGCCCCTGTTAAATGGAGAACAGCAATATGGAGAACAAGATATCCTTGAAAGCAACATAGCTGTATTTGTACTTCTGGATTAAGCTTTCACGATCGCAAGTTGCCGATTCTCCGACTAGCTACGATAGAAGGGATTTTCTTAGTAATCTCAAGAGCCGCATGATGTAATTTGGCCTTATAAACACAATACATATGTACATATGACAGAAAAAAAAATGTCCGAAAATTAAGAAATAATTAAAAGTCCCGTCTTTGCTTCGGACATCTGGAGCTTTTTTTCATTTATGGCTTCCATCTCCTCGATTAAGAAACAATAAATATACATATAAGCTGTCAACTAAAAATGACCAGTCAAAGCTCTCCGATTTGATATGCTTGGCGCCTTCCCTACCGGATGCTTAATCCCGGTGTCTACATATTATTGAACCATCCTACTTAGGTAAAATGGAACGAACCTTTGATATTTTTTGTATTTTCTTTTTGACGGCGCTATAGAAAAGAGCTCAACTGACATATTTGCTTTACTAACCTCTTTCTTTGGGTTGCATGATAAATATGCAGCTTGTCAAGCTCTAATATCTAAGCGCTCTTACGATTCCACGAAAAAGCGAAAGCTACTCCAAATTCGACAAAGGTCTTAGAATACTGTCGTCACATGACTAGTAGAATATATACCAACTAGTTTCTTTCGTACCGTTTACGTACTGCTGCCCATATTCTCATATAATCGTGGTGTTGTTGATTACTATAAACTACAAGCTTCAGCTCGCGCTGAACTCTATGAGCTTCTGATGAAACATTTGCTAGTCACTTGCCCATCCACTTCGTATCCGTCGTCCGTTCTGACCTCCCTTCTGAAAACTATGATATTTAATGATACTTGTACTCTTACTCTTCATGCTCCTCATTCTGCCTGCTGATACTACAACCTAGATTACTGCCATGCCCGCAACCCTGACCATGGGTCTTGCTGTCCACCTTGCGATGTGGGCGGCGCCGGGTAATCCTGTGATCCATAGTGAATTGTTTGCTGGGGTCTGATCGGCGGCGGTCCCGGTGGCGGCGGAGGAGGCACGTATCCGTGTGGCGGCACGCCCTGAGATGGTGGCCGGTTTATGGTCTGGCCTATCTGTTGCTGTTGCTGCTGTTGTTGTTGCGATTGCGGCTGTTGTGCGTATCCGCTATAAGCATTGGCAAAGTTGGCCTGGTTGGGCGGAGGCGACGCAGGCCCACGCATAAACGTCGTCTGAGTAGCCGGCGGTGATGTAGGACCACGGATTCCAAATGACGTCTGTGTGGCTGGAGGCGACGTAGGACCGGGGTTTCGGCCGTAGAACGACGGGTCGTAAGTCACAGGTTGACTGAATCCTGTGTTGACTGCTGACTGGGGCGACTGTATACCGGGCTGTTGACCAACAAGCGTTGGGTTACCATATGTCGAGCTTTGTTGTATTTGGTTGGGTGGTGGCGAGTTTGGTACCCCATATTGGAATCCATCGTATCTAGGTGCTTGGCCTGATGCAAACAGTGCCGATGGTCGTCTGCCAGATGATGAGCTTCCTACTGAGGAATGTGGTTCTGCTGGTGTTGTGACACGCGCCGGCTGCTCCATTGACATTCTACTCATAAGCTCGCGCATACGCTCTTGCTCAAGGTCGGCTTTGGCTACCATAATGTTGTTCCGATTCTGGCTGATACGATCTAGAAGTTGAGACCCTTCCGTTCTGCGGTTGTTCACGAACGCGTCGACGTTCTTCTGTAGACTAGCTACCGTTTCATTCATGCTAGACCACCAAGTCTTGGCTTTTTGAAGTGCTGACTCTAGATCAAGAAACTCTTGGTATGCTCGCTTGTACTTGCCAATGACTGATGACCGTTGCCGCTGGACAGACTCCCACTTGTTTTGCTCTGATCGAACACGCTTGTCTTGTAACAGCGCATTAAAAGTTATGGTGAGCTCCTTGAGCATGCTTGCTTGCTTGTGGTATGCTTGGAGAAGTCTGTTCTGGAAAGAACGGAACTTTTCTAGTTCAGACTGGAACAACTGGGCTTCGTAATCTGATGTATTCTTCTTGTTCAAAATCAATATTTGCGAAATGTCGTCCGTGCGAACCTATTATAGCATCAAGTTAGCAATGTGAACTTACGGCGTCCATAGTGGCAATACTTAAAGACATACCTTTTCTTTGAGCTCTTTTAGAGTCTGGTTGCGCTCGCGCTTGAGCAAATTCAACTTCTTGATAATCTCTTCTACCTTGGCAATTTGATCAGAAACACTAGGAGATCCGTCTTCGAAATCGGCGTCTAAAAGATTATGTTCAGTGGCAGGGCTGTTCTTATTGCTACCACCTTTGATTTTGCGTAGTCCAGCTTGGAACAAAGCATCAGTACTATTGCTCTCCGATGCCCTTCGCATCTCCGCAAATTCATTCTCGTTCTGATGAAGTTTAGCCGCTAATTGGCTATCGGTACGTGAAGCTTCTTCGAGCGCTTCTTGGTAGCCCCGAATATCATTGCGCAACGTTGTCGTGAGTGATGCGCTTGGCTGTTGTGTCCATTCGGCCTCATATTTAGATCGCATTTTCTCACATACACTAGCCTCAGTGTCAAGATCCTTTCGACATTGATCCAGCATTCCCAATAGCGCAGACTTTTGTGAGCGTAAGTAATCGAAGATTTTGGTGGGGTTCTCATGACCGGCAACGTCATCACACCATGTTTTAAAGTCATCGTCTGGCATGATTTCTTGATGGTCCATTCCGCCTTTGAGCACTTGTAGCGATCCGGGAAGATGCAGATAGTCAAGGCTGGCTGCCATCTCTGTGTTGGCAATATCGACACGCTCTTGCTCAGCACGGACGAGCTTAGCCTTTTCCTCGTCGTAGAGACTGGCAGACTCGGTAACAGACATCGGTACGATTTTGGCAAAAAGATCGGGGCCCGTGATCCGGTTGATGTCCTGGCCGGCATACAACTCTGTTACGGGGATCGGTTTAGCGGCAGGGAGCTTCGGTACTGGGGATAGGGTCGCCTCAGCTGGAACTGCTTGGTGGTAGATGAAGTCGTTGTCTTTGGTGAGCTCCTGCAGTTTCTCTTGGACGTTGGCTAATTGTCTTTTGGCCATATCTTGTAAAATCGGGCCGGTCTCAAAACTCAAATTTGAACTAGAAGGAGTCGAGTTTGGGAATGACAGAGCCATCTTGTTTGCATCCTTTGCCATGCGCTCAGCAACCTGGAGTCGTCCAATCGCAACTCCGTGGTGGTTAGCATCATCATCGGCTAGTGATTGGTAGTATTGGGCCATAGCTCCAAGTAGGCTAGCCTTGATCTAAAAGATGGGAGAAGTAGAACATGGTGATGTTAGTTGCATCTGTTGGTATAACGAATATAGTTCTTTTCGAGGTTTATATTGGACATGACATACCTGGACTAGCATCAGCCACACCTTCTCGAAGACAGCTTTATTGACATTTTCCTGAACACCCTCGACAGATTCGGCATATAAGTAAGAAGCCTGGCTGCACAATTTTGCAAGCAAGCCGTTCTTCTTCTGGTCGCGGACCTGCCGCTCTAAAAACACCTCGGTAGCTTGGGCCAGCATAATAGATATCAGAGTCTTAACTGTCTCACGGCTTAGATCGACAGAGGGAGCATGCAGGAAGTTTTCGTTAATATATGTGAACATTCCAGCAGCAGCTTGGAACGAGTGATACGACATTTTGAGGCCTGACTCCTCAGAGCGGTTCTGATTGGCAGCATGACAAGAAAGCACAGCAGAGATGTTGAAGATGATAGATGCCTTCTCAAAAGCAAGCGAGTATTGTGATGTCGGCTTGTGGGTGAAAGCATCGAACCTACGGTACAGACGAAGGGTTAGCGCATGTACTGTCAGACACACTCCTTTGCAAGCAAACAGACACATGGTCAAGTTATCAGTGCTATCGGGGCCAATGTGTACCAAGTAAACGAGATTTTGATGTGTTGTTCATCCACGGGGAATCTCAGATCTAGAAGCTCAAGCTGGCCGTAGTAACGGTACAGCATGTCTCGGCCGGCGGTGCTATCCTTGCCGGCGCCTCGCATGTCCTGACGGAGGCGATTAAGAGTAGCACACTCTTCGGCATAGCGTTCGGGGTCATCGCCATATGTGTCTCGGATGTAATCTTTGAGCGGAGTAATCCAATCGATCTCGTTGGTAGCCTTGAGCGGCGCCGAGATCATAGGCGACTGCGGCATTGTGGATGGTTTGCTTGCTGCCTTGCTGCTTGTAGACAGATAAACAGGCAGATCGGTAGGTGAGTATATAGGCGGGGGAGGTCGTAGACGAATGTGGTCTAGTCCACAAGGCTGAGATTGAAATCTTGGGCTCGGTGCCAAGATGTGTATTTAGGCGCGTGTTGAGGTGGATAGTTGGAATTGGAATCAAGAGGTTGAATGGGCGACAAGCTGTGGTAATGACAAGGAAGTAGGTAGGCAAATGCGGCGCTATACTATAGAAGAATAATAGGTTGCTTTTGGCACTATGTACTCTGGACTAAGCGGGGGTGGGGTTTAATAATGCGAATCATGGAATTTACAGAGCAAAAGTAAGGGCCACGATCAAGTAAGCCAGCAGGCCGATAGAGCAGAAGCTATTCGAAGCTAAAAAGTACTAGTATCGCACTAATGGCATAAGAGATGTTGATTAAGAGAAGAAAAAAAGAAAAGAACGCTGGTCTACAATGGCAGCCATAAAGCAAAATGTAGGTTTTGAAATGGATTGACGGGATATGCACGCTGACTAGGCCCGGAAGAAGCGTTTCCTAAGACGAAGATTGTATAATCAAAAGCAGAAACAAGAAAAAAGACAAAAAAACTCCAGAAGTGAGGGGTGGCTTTGGGGCAATTCGACTGCCAGGGTAAGCTCAAAGAAGACCCTGGCCTAATAATATCTCTAGTGAGTGATATGTGCTAATTAGGACAAGAAACAAAGCTCTGACATCAGCTAGTATAGTATGGTATAGTAGGAGTACGTATTGCTATTCATAATTAGTAGTGAAATACATACATAGAAATGCAAATGAGGGGATCGATCTAACAGCCTATATTTCCCATCTATCCTAGGCTTGGTAGAGTCGGCAGAACTGCCAATGACGACTCAAATTAGGCTGCGGCGGTCTGTGATGGCCAACCTAAACAATAGCGGCTTTTTCCGCGAGCGACAAGGAAAGAACGCAATGAACGAATAAGTGGGCAGTTACAGACAGAATGCAGTTGCCAAAACAGAGAGAGGTTCACGGGAAACTTACAATTACACTATATTCATTTTCACTACAGCAATCACCCCGGGAAGGAAGACGCTGTAGAGAAGTGCATGCAGAGCAAGCCAAGGCACGCAAGCATCAGGGAAGGAACGCTGAGAGCGTTCAACGATATAGCACGGTGCCAATATTCGTAGTTACACGTTGCGTTGAGCTGCTATCAGGCGGACATCAAGTCCATAAAACAGCGTCAACTAGATATTAAACCTGACACCCAGACACCGAAGATGCCGTGGATTGTAATTGTATCTGTATATCGTATTATTGTATCCTGGTTCGGAGTCTGCATGCTGATTGGCGTTGTTGTTATCGTCAGAATTGGAAGCTGACCGACAAGTGGCACATCACTGCCTGACTAGGGTTCTAGGCACCTAAGTAACAAGCGAACTTACAAGACGAGTATAAGAGCCATATCAGACCTTTTCATATGTTATCACATTCAGATATATCGAGAAGTACTCCTCCAAGTAACCGAGAACTCATACAAATACAAATATAGCCATGTGTAGTCTACAGAACTACATACATGCTAATATTATTAAGGCTGTCCTTTCAACAGCACTAGGAAATTAGCCGCCGTACCGCCTAGTTGGGCAGCAAGATTTCGCTTGTCAGTCGATTGATCGTTTTTTGGGCGCTTCGCTCGTAACCTTTCATTCGACTGGACAGCCGCACATCTTCGACAACTGGGTTCTGTATAGGAGCGGTCGCCTCTTTTTAAGCTTGTCACTGTCTAGCTACATACATACGTACAATTACAGCTTAGTCACTCTACTTAGCTAACTGTTATGCTTCCTTTTGGCTTCACCGTTCTTCCCAGAACACCAATGTCAGCGGACTTTGCGGCCGATACGACATTGCAGGCGGGCAAAGTACTATATCACATCACATTACAAGACATGTACATTTTATATACAGATATACGTACAACTATGTATGCATGTATCTGTACATGTATGCATTAGTAGTACATGCTATGCCAAAACCGTTGCTGACAGCAAAAGTCTATTCTTCCGCTTCCGTCCATACTTGGCTATGATTCTCACTTGTAGATCCAAGAAAGGCTTGTATTTCCATCTACAATTACAACTAATCGTCAAGTCTTTCGGGAATATCGTTCCTAAGCCGAGATAAAAAAAACGAAAGAATAAACTAAAAAGAAGAGGCGGGAAAAGGAAATCCAGTTGTCGTTTACCC
This sequence comes from Davidsoniella neocaledoniae, assembly GCA_009806295.1. Lineage (NCBI taxonomy): Eukaryota > Fungi > Ascomycota > Sordariomycetes > Microascales > Ceratocystidaceae > Davidsoniella > Davidsoniella neocaledoniae. The sequence continues at coordinate 45,869 of RHDR01000182.1, forward strand.
GCCGTACACCGTTGGAAGGAGCATAAAAGGCAACATATGTAATCTATCAATCACCAGCTTAAGCCCTCCCATTGGCTATACCACCGGACGCAGCGTGAAATTAATCGTGCCAGCCAAACCCAGAGAACTGTGATGCTTCGATCCGTCAAATCGCTGACACATTATCCTTTCCTACTATCCCACTATACTGTCCCTAGTTGATCAAGAATCGAGACCATCGACAATATACCATCTAGTAGTATAGTCTCCCTACATAGCCAAATATGTCAACCTACCATCAAGAACATGTACAAGGCAGTCTGTTGCAGATATAAAAGACGCATGTCATTTACATCGACTTGTATATCTTACAGAAATAGGCTCGCATATCCTGCATTACAGGAGGCCGCAGAATAAGGCCGCACGGCGCCTAGCCCGCCAAACAGCAGCACAGCCGTAAACGAACTGCTTGCTTCTTCACAATACCGTCGTACTGGGATTTACAAGGTTGAAGGGGGAATAAAGGCAGCTTGAGGATTATTTGCCAGTGTCACAATCCATGTTTGTTCATATGTTGTAGTCCTACTGACAAAGAAGCAGATGTAGAAAAGATGCTCTACCTTCTGGTCCCCTCCAAGTCGCCTGCCTTTTCCGTTCTTGATGCGTCCTCTAGGAACTAAATGCCGTCTTCAGTCTCTCTATTTGATGCATTGCTACCACCCACTACTTGAAACACTAAAGAGGGCCTTTTCTATACAGCAAGTCTCAACGCTAACTCACTATCTACCAGTGGAAGTTAGTATCTAGCCGCTCATAATATTGAGGCCATGGGTAAAGCATTCCCAGTCAATCCTATCTATTCAATAATCACCCGACTCGGGCAAAACGGACACAATAAAGCATAAACTCATATATATCGCTAGAGTCACTATTTATCCCCCCAAAAAAACCTTACACATTATAAGACAGTTCACATGTCCCTCAAAACCATGCAAGGATAGCCAGTGTGATGTGATAGTGCTACAAATATTTTATATGTATACGCAGATAGCATTGTATTTAGTAACAATCTATACTTTTGGAATTATCTGTTGGTACAATCGTATCTGGATGGCTCAAGCGAGCACCTCCTAATACAGGGAAAGAGTATGGGGTAAATATGGTACAGAACGGCTATATATCAAAAACCCAGCAAAAAGATATCTACCGAGCTCTTGCCGTATGAGGAGGTATGGAGAGATGTGTATATCATGGGCAAATCAGTGCAAAGGTAAAAAAGGAAAGGAAGCTGATGAGAAGACAGAAACGGTAGAATATAACCACAGATAAACAAGACAGCGAAGAGATATGAGTAACGCAAGGAAACAGTTAGTGGGGTACAAACACTGCGATAGTGCGCTCAGTTCTTCTTTTCGTCGTTGGGTTTGTCCGAGTCTTCAGGCGTCTTCTTGTTCACTGAATCACGGTGTTCAGCATTCTGCGTAAGAGTGTGCCATAGAGACTTAATAAAGCCCTCATTTTGGTGTGAACCTTCAGTAGACCTGTTATGGAAGGGAAGAACAAGATGACGTGTTAGAATAACAAAAATCCAAACAAAAGCACACTTTAAAGAAAAAGGCGTATCAAGACATGTCACTCTGGTGGGATAACTTACGATTGACCAGTTCCGGACATGTTCATGATCCGCTTCGCCGTTTTGTCGCCCATCTCTTCTGCCAGCAGTTCGAGGATTGCCCGCTGGTTAGAAGACAGATACTTAGGTAGGCCGACCTTGAACTCGACCTTCATATCACCCTTTCCACGTCCGTTCAAGCGCGGCATACCAAGGCCAGAGAGCGTCAACTTGTCACCTGTGTTAGTACCCGTCGCCACACGCACATTAACATCGCTATCCAAAGTAGGGACGGCAACCTCGCCACCCAGCGCCGCCGTAGTCAATGGAATCGACGCTGTGTACAAGATATCCGCGCCGGCGCGGCGGAAGCGTGGGTCAGGAGCCACGTGCACCAACACGTAAAGGTCACCACGCTTTGTGCGCATGCCCTCGTTCATTTGCTGGCCGGTAACTGGTGCATCTCCAGCCCCGTCGATGCGTAGGCGCATACCATCGTCCACACCCGCGGGAATATCTACCGTGATGGTCTTGCGTGTGCGCACGACACCAAAGCCATCGCAAGAGTGGCATTCGGAGCCGGGTGGGTACATTGAGCCAATACCCTGACATGTCTGGCAGGTCGTGGCCATCTGGAAACCACCGGGAATGGTACGCACTACGGTACCGGAGCCGCGGCAGGTGGGGCAGGTCATAC
>RHDR01000183.1:0-48037 GCA_009806295.1 Davidsoniella neocaledoniae
GAAGTGTTTGCCACTGGAATCGACAGGTGTGGCTGTGCATCAAGTCTAAGCCTCAATGCAGAGGGTCTGCGAGTGTTATTTCATAACATGAGAGCGGAAGTTTGAGCGTTATGGTAGGTGGAAGTATAGTAGAGTATGTAGCTAATTGTGATTACTGGCGTAGTGAATACAAGTCGTATTATCCTATAGTGCCTCTTAATGTTTAGGGTGGAAATTATTGCAATTGGTAGAGCCTGAAAGGTTATGATGCATAAGGACACTAATATTGCGTACTACTGGTATACATTATAGCACTAACATTGTATCAAATGCACAACAAAACTTTAGAACTTTTGTCTAATCTTATCAAGGTGGAGCTATTTGGTTGTATAGAGCTCCAAGATTCAAACCACGCTATTAGATACCTTTGTCAATTCATCAATCCCAACCAGCTCATATTATCAATACAAGGTAGCATAGTATTCTATATGAAGGTGGCTATATTATTATTTTGATTGAGGAATCAAGAGAAGAGGATCGTATATACAACTATAGTGATATGTTAGTTACAAGAAGAGCTCAATTCCCAATCACTACATATTCCATATCTATCATAGATATATGTGCTCTGATTTTCTCCAATGTTGTCTTTAAATAATGTGAGATACCAGCAAATAGAGCAGCCATACAAGCGAAATAAACGATATTTCTATAGCTTTAAGGTGAACTGAAACCACACAATAACAACTGATGAACATCCGTTCGTTTGGCTCAACAATGTCTATATAGTCTCTAGACGCTTGCAATCAAACGTAAGTGTCAACGATCAATGAAACAAAATATGTAATGTTACTGAAAACATGCAAGAAGGATTAACACTGAGCTTAGTGTGTCTATATTAAGTTCGAATTTAGTTCCATGTCTCCAAATTTCTATGTGAAAAAGGTGGATAAGTATTCAAGGCGTGGTCTAGACAGATAGCATTGACAACATAAGCAATACTCAACGTATTTGCCATTCAAAAACCTTTGCAATATTTGCTAGCACTGCATCCTCTGCATCAAAGATTTTAGTTCATGAATATGGCGTTCAAGACTTAGGCAATTGTAGACAACTATCACAAGGCTCGGATTGAAACTCCTTACACAGCCAGGACTTTTCATTCATGAAGCTGGAAATGGTTTGAAGACGGTCATCATTTCACAGAATAAATTGTGTTCATAATTGTCCTATAGGGGGTAGAAAGAGCAATATTATTCTCCTCAGTATCCTCTTTCAAAGCTGATGTCAGAATCATATCTTCGTTTGTTAGTTCAACTTCCGGGCCACAATAGCAGTATTTATACATACCATGTAGGCAGATATCATGCATGTTTTAGTCACACGATGCCTAGTATATCAATACAAATAACATGAGACATCAAAAAAAAAAAAGATACAGCATGAATGCCTTATTTTCCCATTTTTGTTGATGGTTCTGCTTCAACTCGTCCCCGTCTCCACATTGTGATCCAGGTAATCATGATAATTCTAATTTTTCACAACTTAATTTCTCTATTGTCTGAACAAATGTCATACCATGTAATTTCTAGAATCTATGTGAGTGAAAATGGCCCAATCTATGGTAGATAGATCTCGAACTCCATGCATAGAACATCCTTGCTTCAGAAGTAGCTGACAAATTGTATTGGAAGCTAGAAATTATAGAGACAGTATGGCTAGTTGGTTTCAATGTCATAAATTAATAAAATAGAGTCATTTACATTCTATGAACATAGAGACTAATCCTTTGACTTTTTCATAAGCATCTTCTGAACTAGAATTGGTGTTGTGGAATGCTCTTTTGTCGGATGTGTATTGAGTTTTGTAAACGGATACATAGTTTCAGATAGTGAGAAATTGAGACTGTACTTGTAGAAAATACAGATAAAGATCATTCTGATGCTTCTATATCAGTAACAAGTAGAGATGAATGTATAAGCATATTAATAGCTAGAAATTCTAGAAGATGATGCTGGAAGATGACATCTTGAAACATGAAAGAATATCTAGTAATAGTAGTGTCAAGGGATTTCGGCCTTGCTAGCTTCCTTAGCATACTTAAAGTTAACCTGCTTCACGTGGGAAATCTTCTCCTTAGAGAGGTACAGTATTTAGTCCTTGAGTGCTATCGGCTTCAGAGAGCAAGTGATATCAGTGGCTAGATGACTTCCCAGGCTGTTCAGTCACGAATCTGAAATTCTTAACTTGTCCTAATGGTTAGATATCCAACGCTTGTCTCAATGCTTCATTATTAGGTAGTGATGGAAACCAGGTTTGAAATTCGGAAGCAGCTAGCGTTGCGGAGGTGTAACTGCGAAAGAGCACTGTTCATGACACAAACGGGTTTCACCGCCTTGTCAAATAGGAAAAGAAAGAAAAGATATGATTGTAGTGTGGGAGTCGGTGTCCTTCAAGTTTAGAGTACATGACCTTGGACAGGAATGTCCTGAGTATACCAGCAAATCCCGAAAGCCTCTCTAGGCATATGTATATATCTCGACCGATGATTTTAAGGGTGATCTCCTCGAAATCTACTTGAAGATGGGTCCCTGTCACTTTCCAACGTGAAAACCCCATTAAGTTAGTTGGTCAACTTCAAGTACTGATCTGTAACAGGAATTGATGCAGTGACAATACATATTCGAATGCGCAGAATGATACTGTGAGATGATATAGGTGATGAAAGGGTAGTTCTAGTGTCTAGTCCCGTTGACTGCGGAGGAGAATTCTCTGTGCCTCTGAAGATGGTTACGCTCATCAACCAAAGACAAATGGTCAAGAAGATAGATAGCATTATACAACCGATAAGAACTAATAAAAAATTGTTCAATGACAAGCATAACTACCGCTAGCACGTAGTTGGCTGCATACTTTCCACCTTATATCTGGATATGGTACTCAAGATCTTCATGATCACCCCGCTTCTAGTGTGCGTTGCTACCGAGTTCACAAAGATATGACTGGCAACAATGAGCGGTTTGTATCTTGCGGAAAGGGTATGTTTGTTACAATTGTAGCACGCATAATCCACAAGAAGATTCTAGAGCGTTTCGACCCCATGCAGAGCGGTTACCGGACTAATGGCAGCTATATTGGTGCTATGAGAACCGCCAAACATACCGAGTACACTAAGAAGAACCACGATGCCATTAGCGAGAAGGTCTTCAAGTTCTTTACTCCTGTGACCCAACGGGCGGATTATGCCTTAGAACGTACCTCAAGAGTTCCCTTAGCCGAAGCTGCTGTATATATAGCCCATAGCCCTAGATATTCGCCGAGGACACTGTACATCATAAGACCAGGCCACGGTCGTCAGAATCCACAGTGCCAGAAAAGAAAGTACACAGATGAAACTAGTCTGGCTAGTCACTGTCTACTTGGAGCTGTGACCATTATTACTTGGGCCTTCTCGAGAAGTGGCGTGTTAAGATTGCTTTTGATAGATAAATTCTGGATCATTTATGGAGTCCTACTAGAATACCTTATAGCGGCCTTGGTGATACATTTTTCTTAACTACCGCTTCACACCCACTATACAATTCTAGAGACGGTGAGTAACTTATGTGCTAGACTTAGAACATAGGCGACTTCTCAAAGTTAAGCATGACTCAGACGTCTATCTTGATCACTAATTCTCTATAAGCTTCAACTTCTAATTTTCGTTTTCTGCCAAAATCATGATACTTTCATTAGTAGCCAATGAAATAAGGCTCGAGGGCATTTTTGGTGCTTAGGAGACATATGTATGTAATGAGATGCCAGAGTCAACAGAACAGCCCTAGTTAGTAGGAAACATGGATATGTTTATCGATATCGCCATATTTGCGACGCGGAAGCTCGCAGTTAACTATTTCTACTTTATTCAAGGCTTTAGCGTCAGGCTTTTCCCTGCTAATATAGTTGGGTATAAGTCTCACTTTTCTTTTTAGGATAATACAACTATACGTTAGATTAAAACTTGGTCTTGTGGTATTTGCCCAAATTAGTAAACAGAGTACATGTAGATCAACTAACGTAGATGGACAAGGATATTTCGCTTTTTCTCTCTTATAAGATAGTTGTATGGATTTTGTATAGTTAACTAACTATTTATAAGAAATCCAATATATAATTCTTTTTACTTCCTTTGGTAAGACGGAGTTTCCCAGTGCCCCGAAAGGCCACCGAAACAATTAAGAAGTTAAGGGATGCCTGCCAAATATAGATAATCTGATAATTTGATTTTGCTGGTCAATACTATGTTAGCCTTTGATAAATAATGTCATTTAACTGATAGCCTAGTCTCTCGGTAGAACCAACTCAACCTTCTAGACTATTTACTTTGTAAATCATTATGAGATGAATGTTTGAGATAATGCTGTTTCTCTTCAGTTGGTAATCTCTTTTTATATGTTTAGCGTGCTCAAAGATCACTATGATAAACTATTCACTCTTTGATATTTATTTAGTAAGTCAACTACTTGTTGGACAAAGTATCAATATAACCTTTGTCATCCAAGCTGTACTTGCTTTGCTGTACCGAAATGGATAACTAGGACAATCTACTCCCACTTCCATGTATTAATAGCATTATAACTTTAGGAATTTATAACTACGGTTACATTTTCTAAATAATCAAAAATTAGTGTGATGTGATGTAACTAAAATATTCAAATGCCATACATTTCGTTGTGTATCTGATACCTTTTTCCACATCCAATACTCTGTATTTCGCATTCGCAGTCTTAAAAATGCCGATAGGAAAGTTGCTAATATGATGGCATACGTTTGACCCGCATAACTACGTGTTGTTATTGTACAATATTCTAGTAAACTAGTTTGTTTGTTGTTTGAGTAACCCACCTCAAGTATAGTTTATAACCCTTTTCCAATACTAAAGACAGCCGAACATTCCTTTTTAGGGCCTTTATCAGATGTTCATATCACATTTCTCGCTTGTTACAATAGGCAGTTTAAGTGAGAAACTAGTGTCACATTGATGAAACCTAGGATTTCTTAGGTAAAGAGATTTCCTTTTCTAGTATAGAAAATGAGAAATAATTGCTGGAAGGATTGTAGCATGACATAGACTTAACAGAAACTTGTTCGAAAAGCTCGAAAAAGGCCGTAGTAGAAATTCTATGGTATTAGTATGAGATACTGAGGAAATAGCGGAATAAGACTCTCCCCATCGGCTCACGAGCCGGAAAAACATATTTCAATTGTTTCGAGGATGGCGTAATGCTAGATAAAATTTTCTACTTCATTTCACTATTGCCAAGGCGTTATGAAAACGTATATCTGTTTAAATCAGCAATTTGTCTACCTTGCCATACAGTAGTACCAAGGCTCAGCCAACAAAATATGTAAGTTGATGTGCTAGAGTTGGAAGCAGATTCGAATCCCATGCTGTCAGGTTTTAACTTGGCTGTAGTGGAATGTGCTTGATCCATTATGAAGATGATATACATACTTCATATAATGTGGCGGTTTTCTTTTTCTAATGGTTGTTTTTAGCGATTAGGATTTCACAAGTGAGAACCCTATTATATTTGGATAAACCCTAAATAGTACTTCAATCTTCAAAAATGGCTGTAAAATGTCAGCGGGTAGACTTAAAGGAGTTAGTAATAATAATAATAATAATCTTCAAAATGTACAAAACGGCAAATTCATCAAACATAACTTTTCATGATAACAACCTCATTCTCTTTTTGGGTTAGTTAAAAATTCTATTTCTCATTTTGTGTACACTTTATGTTTCATGGAACACTCATAAATTTTCATTAACCTAGCAAAACAAACAAGACTAGACCATATCTTGACCCGTTGGTCGTATTGATCACCCTCTCACTTCACTATCGCCTCCCCCCCCGGGGAATTTGATGTTCTTTCACAACAACACTAGGCTCATTGATAACGCTATCTTTAGCTCGTCTTATATTTGAATTGGTCGACAGAAAAATAGCTATATTTGATCTCGCAGTTTGGAAATAACCTTACTTGACCTTCGCTTGGGCTTGTTTAGGTCTTCAATATGAGTCCTGCGGTACCTGAAAAGGGTGTGTATCTCTATTCTAGAACGGCTCTCCAAAAGGGAACATCTACTACTGCTAATCATTTGCCAAACTTTGCTGACATAATGTTGAAAAATGAATCATAGGGTGCTACAATTGTATGAAACGGCGTATTATCTGTGATAAGACAACACCGCATTGCAATAAGTGTGCAAAGAAAGGTCTTGTATGTCCTGGATATGGCATTCGATATCGCTTCGCAAATACTCAACCAGCTACAGACTTTACAACAGCCGAGAGTAGTACGACTTCTGGAATCATTGACCTCACTAATAGCACTGCTAGCTTCTCGATATCTTCTTCTGCATCTCCACCAGACTCAGCCTCTGTCTTACCCGGAAACACACCAAAGAAATCTATCGCGAATCCGGGATCATCACCATCGTCATCTTTAACTAGTACAGGAAATCATGCTACTTTATCGTCGAGAACATCATCGTCTCCTGGCCCGTCTAGAGTACGAAAAGAGACGCCCCTCAAATGGGTTGAGTCAGCCAGCCAAGCTAGAAAGAAGAAATTTGTGGCGCGATTGGCCCGTATGCGCCTTAGCCTCCCGGTCTTGGATGCGGCAGTCGAGGTTATTGCGCCAAGCTACAAAGATGCAACGCCTACACCTCCCGCATTAGAAGACAGTGATACTGGATCGCAGAGAGATGATGAGGATAGCGAAGCAAGTGGCCACGATGTGGCGTCGATATCAGGACCCATGAACCGTCTACGAAATAAAAGTCCGCTGGCTGATCCTTGGGAACCATCCAAAGCAAATGTGCCGGATCTATCATCGGTTTGGACACTTCCACCCTTGTTAGTGCCTGATAACCCAGAAATACGGTACCTTTTTGATCATTGTAAGTTACTATTCCTTTTGTATACAGAAATAGAATGCAGTACCTGGCAAACGTTATACGATTGGTTACGTTCGAAGTGGACGTTGTCGTTGGTGATACAAGGACTCGACATAGTGAATGTCCCACCAATTCGGTAGTTGTTTCCCTGGAAATAAGAAATATGCGATGAATTAGCGCAACCCTTATCAAAAAAGGAAACAACGAGGATGACGTCGACCGTCCGATCTATTGGTAGCAACTAGAAAGGCTAATTATTAACTTCATATCCAACTAACGGTTTGTAGTTTCAAACTATGTGTCACCAGTTATGGTCATGTATGATGACGAGGCAAATGGCTATCGATTTGAAATTCTTCCTCTGGCTTATCACGACCTTATGGTCCAGCGCGCTGTATGCATCGTTGCTGCCTTTCATCTCTCATCTGCACGACCGGAACTTCGGGAGCCAGCGGAAAAGAGCCGGGACGAAATCATAAGAACCCTGCGCCAAAATTCAGTGGAAAACCCGCTTATGAACGAGTCCAATTGGTCCATACTATTGCTATTGCTTGTGGGCGATCTAGTGACTGGGCATGAGCAGGTCCTTGTTCTCAGCCGTATGCTAGATTCATTCCTGACACAGCGCCAGTACGAAAACCCGCAAACCCCGTTGACTAAATTTCTGTTCTATCAAAGTCGATTGTAAGTGATGTCACTGTAGTAGTTTCTTCTTTCTCTCTTCCCCACTCCACCCCCGGCACTACTCGTTTGTTTACGGTAAATGTAAATGCTGGTATAAGTTGCTAAACGAGACAGCGATCACTCTATATGCAGGATCAAATTCCAGTTCGAGGAAGGAGACTAACAATATTCTGACTAACTACATTATAGAATTACATTTTTTACACTCCCGATTCTTGACGTTGGACGAGCTATCGAGAGCTTCACTAAAGTTCTATTTGCGCCCCTAACTAGTATCGAGCAGTATGCACCCCGACCACCAGGCAAGACTTGGCCAGTGGAAGCCATCATCTGTTCAGAACCACCCAAAGACAAACTCGGAAGCCATATTCAGATACTAGAAAACATATTCCGGCTGTCTTTCGAAATCTATGTTCTTCGCGCACTATATTGCCGTGAACTTCCATCCAGCCAAGAAAACCCCGATCTTAAGCTGAGTGGGAATATTGTCCAAATACGAGAGCTGCTTAGTCAGTTAGACCTCGAGGCGCCGGGAAGCCATACAGTGGTATGGCCGCTATTTATTGCCGCAGCGGAGGCGCAAAAAGCCGAAAATCGGGAATACTTCATGAGCATTCTCAAGCTCATTGGAGATGCAACAGGGTACCAGAATGTATGCTGTGGGACCAAAGCTTTACCAAGACTTTGGCTGGATAGGGAACGGTGGACGTCGAACTTACATTTGGTTGGCACGGTCATCATGTAGATGCTAGAATACTGCGTTCATAATGGAATTCAATAAAAAGAAACATGTCATGTCATAATTTTTTTTTTTTAGCTCTGGATCGTGTATTCCTCAATGGGCCACTGTAATTGTTTGTTTTCATTATAAAGCTTGGCATATCAAACCACCGAAGTGATCGACATGCTCGCTTACCGGGCATCTAGAATATATAGGTGGGGAAGTCCGCATCATTGTAAAACAAAACATGGTGTATAACCTTCTATGTAGAAATGTCATGTCTTTATTTTTTGACTCTCTTAAATATTGAAAGAAAGAATCGCTCGACCATCATGAAAAGAAAAAAGAAATAAGATAATAAAAGAAAAGAGAGAAATATGCAAGTAGAGTGTGGAGATCACTTGACGATATATATTAAAAATATGTATAGAATCGATGCTGTCTATTGCCGAATTATAGACATTATGGTGATGCTTTCACCAATAGAGGTATGTATTTGTATTGCAATGTTAAGGATAAGTCGAGAGGCATAGAAAAGCGCAAAAAGCAGAAAGGTTCGCTAACACTTGAAACAAACAGAAAAATGATATTAGAAACAAAGAAGTGAAATCATCAGGACATATCTTGTCTATAGGTTATACAGCCTCTTCAACCTTCTTGAGGCTCTTAGGGCGCTGTGTACCGCCAAACATCTCCTCCTCCGTGTTGACACGGCCCAGCACAGTAGCGTCGTCAGCAGTCTGGTCTGGGTCAGTCTCATTCTGGCTCGACTTGTCAGAGTTAGGCGTGCTGTAGTCACCGGGACCAGAGCTGCCGTCGGGCACGTGGAAGCGACGATCGAAACGCATGAAGATGTACGTGTACACCACTATCAACTCAATGACAAAGTTGCAGCAGTAAAAGATGGCGCGGTCATGGAACCACTCATACTTTGTTTTGGTAGCAAAGCTGACGCCGATGCGGAACGCGGCACCAAAACCCAGCAGGAAGGACGTCAACAGCACCATGCAGACCTTGGTTCGCCAACGGCCAGCACCAAACTTATCCAACTTCTCGTCCGACGGTACCAGAAGAGCGGCTGAGATAATTGGTACGGGCAGAAATGCCAAAACAGTGGTGAAAACGCCAACTACACGCTGGATGGTGCGGATCTTGAGCAGGGTAGAGACGTTTAAGGTGAAGAATGAATAAACGGTTGAGGGTACCACGGTTAGCAGCATGGCGATGACGCAGAAGAACAGAAACCGGAAGAGCAGAGTGACGGGGAGGCTCCAGCCAAAACGAGGGTGCTTGGCACGAACAATGCGTTGTGTGAGGACAAGGTTGACGATGAAGAGCACCATGACACCGGCGCTGGTGAAGACTGTGGCAGCCAGGGCTATACTGGCGTTCTTGGGCCTAGAAGCCCAGGCAATTCGCATGACTAGAGTTGTGACGCGCGCCATGCTGAAGCCAAACAGCGCCATGCTCAGGCCAAACTTATGGCCCCTACTCTTGTTTTTGCGAAATATGGTGATGTTAGTAATGGCACTGGCGACGAAGAATGGCAGAAGCACACCGCCGATAGGGTCGTCGATATGAGGCACTGGATGGTGGCCCAGAATGGGCGTGCTGGATAGGTAAGGGCCGCCCTACATAATGATGGAAGCACTTGTGTTAGCAGTTGTCATGGCTGACAGATCTTCCAGAAGGTAAGAAAGGTAAGAGGAGAACAAGACGCTCAAGGAAGCAAGGTCTTGCTTGGCATAGTTCATAGCCGCAAAAAGAGGCGAGATAGCCGCGCCTACATTGCAAGCAAGTAAGCAAAAGGTCTGCGCCAAGAAGTTACGCTAAACAGCAACAGACCGTTGCGAGCCACTTCACGAGATAATGAATGGTAACATGGCGAAAACAGAATAAGAGCGTATATATTTTCATCCGCTGGAGAAACAACGTACCATGATAACGTGTTCGCGGTCTGAGTTACAGTCGTTATTATTGATCGATGTCTGAATGGCCTTTCAGTAGGTGGTCAACGGGCACCGGGAATGAAAGCACAAGAGAAAAGCAAGAAAGAAGAATGCTAAAAAGGACCACAGCGTTGTGTCCTAAGGCTGATAATACCTTCTAGATGATTAGATGATTATGAAGGAAAAACAAAAAGTAACGGTAAGATCAATATGAGGCGATAAACATCTCAAAACATTTCAAGACCAGATACCATGTTCCCCCACTCGACCTATATACTTCTAATCTTGTTGACTAACGAAACACTCTAACCATGCTGTAGCTACCGGCCCAAAACCCCGTTGACTGCATGGGCGCTATGCCCGCCCTTATCCGCTTAGCCTGCCCATTCCGAGGTCTGCTGATGCTTGCTATTTTACGCTCTTAGGCCACAACTATTGCACAAAAGAAGTACGTATAGTACGTATTGGTATGTTATAGTGTGGCCGGTGCGCTCTTGTTTAGCCCGACCCAATTATCCGGTTCATTTCCTTCACTGCTGTTTTCTATCTAGCCTACGTTACTCGTCCTTTGGTATGTCATTCCGTCTCATCCTTTTCGGCGCCTTGTCTATGTACAAATAGGTAGGTAAAACGTGCAAGTCTGCATATCCGGACGCCTTTGGATAAGCCGGTTGTCGCATCTGCAAGTAACACGAAGCCATTTGACAGTCGGAGGAAACTACCCGAGTGAGAGCCAGAGACAGTCTGTTATATGTACATGCATACATATGTACATCTTCTTATACTTACACGATATCATAAGTATGATCACCAACGAGCAATCAAGGGATTAGCGTACGACTAGAAAGAGGCCCGCTTTTCCTGACACAATTTGGCACTTAGACTACTACCAAGAACTACGCTCTAAAAATCTTCTTTTTACGCTTGATTTCCGCAGTTTTTTGCCCTAAAAATGCCGAATCTGGTCGAATTCCTAAAGCGAAAAGAAATTGTCGGCGCTTGTAAGCACCGATTTGCCGACTAGGCGGTCAAATATGGCAGGACTAATACTACATACTTTGCTTAACATTATTAATAGCCTAGCAAACCACGGAAATGCGGCATACTTTTAATTAAGCTCGCAAAGATATTGCACCGCTTCAAGGGCTAGCCTGGCCAAAAAAAAATCTAGTTACACGGCCATCTTTGATTTTTTTTTTTCTTTTAACGGAGTTAGTAACCAACGTGGGGAGAATTGGCTAGCGGAACTAACGAGAATCGGTGTTATTGAAAATCAAAGTATTATTCATTCAAAAATTCAATCACGTTGTTCGTCTATTTGTAATAATTGCTTTGATATCGTCCTTTTCTTACTTCTTCAATAATCCAAAGCCGGGAAAAATAAAATCAGGAACCATTCTAGAAACAAAAGCCTGTGACTTGTGCCGAGCGAGAACCGAGCTTTTGATGATTACATAAACATACATACATAAATATCAACCAGGCCTGTGTTTCCCCCTTAATGAACACGCTGCTATTACAATATATAGAACGATAAATATCAACTTCTTAAATGAGCATTCATTCTCTACCGTTATTTCATTTTCTATTCGTGCTTTTACATCGCCGTTCATGCAAAAAAAAAAAAGTCTTCGACTTAACCTTGTCCTCTTCGGGCACTGTCATTGCTTCGATCATTTTGACTACGCCTTGAATCACAGGTCTGTCTACTCATTTGTCAAACGTTTTATGCTATTCGCATTATGAATTGAATTTGGTATCTTATTATGTTCATCATCTATAACTATCATGGTCCATGGCAGCATAGCCGCCGTTATTACTCGTAAACGTGTGGTCCCAAACTCCGCTGCTATGTGGTAGGAAAGAGTTAAAAAATGAACTCTCGGGGAACACATTAGGCCAATCAAAGGCCATCCCAGCACTAAACGGTGGTACCAGCTCGTCGTCCTCATCCATAAAGCAGCCTCCATTAGTCTCATTGTGGTTGCCCGGGCCAGGCTTTAGTCCGTTCATAAGCTTCTCTATGACTTCAGTGTGCTGAGCTAGTGGAATATCGGCTAAATCCCAGCTGAAGTTCTCTCGATGATGGCGGAGTGCCCGAAGCAGATCCTGTGCCATGCGCAACGACGACGACTGCGATAGTGATGCTCCAGCTGGTGTGGCTGGCGCGTCAATCTCAAGAGCACAGCGCAATAGGAAGGTTACCGTTGATGCAAATGTGAAAGCACTGACAGGCTGCCAGAAGTCGCTAAATTGCGCATCGCCTAGTTCTTGGGCAAAGATCACAATGTCCTCAGCTGTACGACGTGATGCAATATACCGGTCTCGCATGTCGGGGCCCGGGATTTGAGTTGTTACTGTTACGGCCGCCGGACCCCCCTCGCCCTTGTCCCCTAATAATTGGATCCGCTGTGTGAGAAGACGGAGAGAGAGGTACGCAAGTCGTAGATTGGCCGCGCCAGGTGTATCTAGTTCAGTGCCACGGATTATTATCTTGCGACAGTTTCCCGACAGGGAGTCGACCCAACGCTCGAGGTCCTCGGTGATGTGGTTGTGGGCCGCAGCAACGGATGTCTTATCAAGATTATAGACACGGTCTAGATAGCGGTATAAGAGTTCAGTTAAGCTAAAGAGCACCATAAAAACTTCGGCAGCATCACGGTCGCGTTGTGGGGAGTCGTCATTGATCATGAGATATTCCAGCGTAGGCGGAGGAACATCGCTCTGGGATTTACGTAGATGTGGCGGAGTGCCATAGCCTAAAGATGACCTATATGTGGATAGATTTATCGAGTTAGTTAGGGTTCTTTATCTTATAAAGCACATCGAGGGAGGAGCGTCTCTTTTCAAAGTCTCTTGTCTAGTGTTCATGATTTGATTGTACTCACCAGCCATCAGTGACATTCAGCGCCCACCAAATGCGCATCCGTAAACCCTTCTCGCTCTCTGGAATATCCCAATTCATTGGACTACGGTTCAAACCTAGACTATGGGCGAGACTAACAGCAGATCCTAGCTGTACCTGGTTACCCAGCATGCTTGTGGTAGGCCGGCCACCAACGTTGAGCACTAGAGCCACCACGGTCGAAATTCCAGGGCTTTGATGGAGCTCGGAAAACAGTGCCTCGCTAGCTAGATTCCAAAGAAAGGGAGAGTCTGGTCTGTGGTGCTTCCGCAACTCTGTATCAGCCCCCCAGTACGCCAGACTTTGGGCATAAATGCAGCATATCAAAGCAGGACTAACCCGCTCCTTTTCATTAAAAACTTGGTTCAAAAATGCTTCTTCCTGCAGAAGCGGTAGGCATATGTTTTGCTTCCGAAAGAATAACTTGAGTAACTGCGCCCCCCACGGCTCGAGAAGCTTTTCTACTATCTTGAGTTTTTTGGCACTGGGAGACGTCGACACCACCATTCCAAGAGGTTGTTTCTTGACACGAGCAAAGATAACAGGCCCTGCAGCAGGGTTGGCCTGAGGTTTAATCACACGCATAATTCCAGTCGACGGGTGTAACATTGCCAGATAGTCAGCCAAGACTTGAGAGTCCCGGGTGACGTCGGGTCCAATTATATGAGCATTTCCTCCCTCCTCATCTTCGATCAGAAGTGAAGTCTGTTTATTAGTTTCCGAGGACGAGTTGGTCAAGCCAGTCAACGGACCAGTTGGTTCAAGGCCAGCCGGTGTCGGAGCCGCCATTAGTCGGGCAGCTGCGGCTGCGCTGTCACGATCGGGAATACTGCGTCGTTGCTGGGACTCCGGGAATCCACCATGCGGCAAGATAATATCGGCTTGCTGCTGTGGCGAGATATTATTGGAGATCTGCAACTGTGGAAGGGGCTGTTGTTGGGCGAGAGTTTGAGGCTGCAATGGAGGTGGCACGGGTTGCTGCATAAGTTGAGACTTGAGCTGTGTTTGAGGCTGCTGTTGTATCTGGAGTTGCGACTGTGGCTTTGGCTGCAACGGTGGCTGAATTGTAGAGATAGCTAATGCGCTCGACGGTTGATGGGGAGGCATTGATTGTGGTTGCGACGGTGATTTCGACGACGACTGCTGCTGTTGTTGTTGTTGTGGTTGTTGTATTGCGACACCAGGCTGACTATCTGCGGCCACATGGACTGTAGCTTGCTGACGGCCCATCTGCAGCATTGCCGCCTCGTCTTCGGCGGTCTCTGGCTTGACGCTGCCCTGCTTACGGACGGTTTGCTTGCGCAGACGAGCAGGCGACTGTGTAGCCGTGAGTGGGAACACACAATCAGTGTTGTGTATGCGACACATCAAACATATCGTGGTACCAGTCTCTATCCTGCAACGACTCTTTCGTCGGCGGCACTGGTTACAAGCTGGACGAAGATGGGAACGGTACGGGCGTTCTTCGTTGTCGGCGCTGCTAGGCGCAAGGGGCGCATTGGCGGCTTCTTCGGGCGGCGCCATGTTGCGCGACCGGTATTTTCTACGATATCGTATCGAGTGTCTCGTTTTCCGCGGTCGTGATTATGTGAGAGTCGAGTAATAATGCGGATAAAAAGCCGGGGATTATCGCCCAAGCCCAAGCTCTCTATCTCTAGCTGTAGATATGATATCGATGTATAGGTGTCTAGGGTGTGTGTATGAAATGTATGACTAGGCCGCGGAGAACTCGACAGCAGTTTCTGGCTGCAATATGCCGCTAGACGAGAAAAGCCGTTGTTGTAAAATCCGTAGACACTCCAATCTGTACGGCTATGGCTACAGGCGCAGAATTTGCTTGCGACGGACTGCAAGCGGCAATTATTCGGTACTGGATTTATTCTTATTTTGCGACGCCCTTTTAGGCACGCTGGATTTGCTTTTTTTTTCTATCGTGGGTTTTGTAAGGTTGAAGGCAACTAAAACGGCTAATAAACAAGAAGCTGAAATGAACAGTGCTTCGATAATCGCGAAAAAATATGTATATATGTCATGAATAAAAAATATACTGAAGATACCGTAAATAATTCCAAGCCATAGCGAAAGAGTGCGAACTGAGCAAAAAATTCAATTACCACAGACAAAACTTATTACTAAGACAACGCTGTATCTTGTTTATCTCTACCAATAATGAGAATGTGGGGTCTCGCTGGCTTCCTTCCGCAGTTTATTGGGTTTGTGTTTTTTATCTAACCCTAAGATGTTACAAACGCTATGATATATAGTATAATCAAGAATGTTTTTGTATACAACGCCTGTTTTTGATTCTGGGTTTAAGAATATATATATAAAGGAATTTCCGCTCTCGCAAAAGAAATATCATTTGGTGGGACATTTTGTCCCACAATCATCTAAATGTAACAATAAAAACAAAGTCCATGATGCAAACTGAATCCAAATTGGATCCCAAAGGAACAAACGTGAGCCGTAAAACAAACCACAAGAAAGCATCTAATGTACTTATGCTATATAGAAAGATACCTAGACCGGTCCCAAATATGTACTCGTCTAGCAACAAAACAGCTATTACCTTCCATCATCACCCGAATATACGATCAAGCACACGATCGTAGAGACCAAGGTTTCTCTCCGGTACGTAACTGCTCTCGTAGTCCTCGATTTCCCGAACGCCAGTGAATAGATCGACTTCCTCCGGGCGGCGCCAAGTTGTCCGCTTGACGATTTTGTACACGATGAACATGACCGGGAAGACACCGACCATGGTGTACGAAAACAGAAACGTCGTGACACTCCAATGACCGGGGAGGAAGACGGCGTAGCCACCAACAAACGTCATGATGATCGTACCGACCAGGGAGTACCAGGCGGCAAAGGGCTGCAAAGCACTGGTGTACGGTAGGGTATTCCGGTCGACACCCTGCGTCTTGCATGCATAGAAAAAGGCTAGGTATGCCGCGCTCATTACTGCAAAGTTCATCAGCTGCGACGCAGTGACCAGAGACACAAACCACGTCAGGACTTTGGCCGAGCTAGAGCTGAGCTGAAGAAAACTCAGGAAAGCAATAGCCAAAACGGCAGCAGTACAGTAGTAAGGCACTCCGTCTTTGTTGCAAGTGACGAAGAAGCGCGGCGCCTTTCTTTCTAGAGCTAGACCAAGAAGAGAACGGGAAGCACAGTATACGTAACTATTTCCGGCGCTCTGTGAAATGAAAATGGTTAGTTGACTATATTTTGAAGAGAGAGAAAACAAGGGAGAGAAAACAGGGGATATGGCATGTGTGTGACATCTATAGAGAGGCGAGACTTACAAAAGCAGCTGTGAGCACAAGTGCGTTGACGATGTGGGGCAGAACTCCAATCTTGAGGCGAGCCATGGCAACGACATAGCTATTGGTGTATTTTAGTAAAACGGAAACACAAGAGAGCCTAATCTAATTTTATAGAGACTTGGAAGAACTTACGGAGAAGCCGCAGCACCTGGCTTGTCGTTGAGGAACGCATCGATAAGGGTCTGATCGTCGTAGGGAAGTAAGATTCCAACACACAGCGCACCCAGGATGAAGAAAACAGTTAGACGATAGAAGACGGCGTTGTAGGCTTTGGGCAAGACTTGACGAGGGTTAATCGTCTCTCCAGCTGCCATGGAAACGTAGTCGGGACCAGCAATGATGAAAGAGGCCTGAATCAGGCACTGCAAGAAACCAAGGAAGTAACCCGGCTTGCCCGTGTAGTATATGGTGGTGAAGGCACCAGGATCTTTCCAGTAGCGGAAACCGAACCGATCACCAAGAGGATTTCCACCCAGCATGACGACGAAGGTGAAGATGATGAGAGCAACGATCAAAATCATCTTACCCAGGGCGGCCCAGAATTCGACTTCACCATACCACTTGACAGCCAGGAGGTTGATGACTCCATAAAGAACGACGATGATGGCAATGATCACTCCAGTAGGAATGGCTTCAGTCCAATACTGGATGATGACATTGCAGGCGACGATTTCAAACGGAACCATGGCAGCTTCGAAGATGAAGAAGTTCCAACCAGCAGCAAAACCAAAGGCCTCATCGATGTAGCGACCGGCAAACGTGATGAAAGGCGATGAGATGGGCAGATATGTGACCATCTCAGCCATGGAAGTGGTGACCGCAAGAATAATGGTACACCAAATCGAAAAGGCGATCAAGAGGGAGGCAGGGCCACCCGCAATGAGACCTTTGCCTATTTGAACCTATAAGACGACAGACAAAATGGTAAGCGAACTGGTAGACTACAACGATATGTCAGACAGACAGGGTAGTAGGAACATCAAAGGATATCTATGTAGCTAGCTAGCCGTGTGACTAGCTGACTATTAGCAACCCATTACTTATACTTACATAGAGGGCAGTTCCAATGGTACCACCAATGCCTGCATGAGAAGAAGCATGTTAGTTAATTAACCGAGTATTATAGGGCGGGAGGTTGCTTTGAGGGACACGGTGGATATTCCAAGGGAATGGAAGTGATATGGAAGATCGACCGTGGGGCAATTGCTGTGCCATATGGAAGAAGGGAAGAAGAACAATGGAAGACTGCAGAGAAAGGGTGGGGATAGTAGATGTTGGAAGGGCGGATTGACAAGAGGGAAGAGCTGCTAGGGGGGGGCCACAATAGAAGTACGAAAAACACATACCAATCAGCTGGATATGGCGAGATCTCAGTTTGCGGTGCGTATGGTCCTTGTTCAAGCTCTCGTTATCGGTGAGGACAACGGGCGAGTCGGTTGGCGACGAGCTGAAGAAGGTCATCGATCCCTTGTTCTCGGAATCGGCTACGTGGGCGACGACCGTCGATTTGCCCGGAAGGGGCCCGACATCACGAGCCATTTTGGAGACGGTCTATGATTGGCAAGGCAAGATCCTGATCTGTTATAGAAGTGGGCAAGGAGAAGGACGAGGGTGGTAGCAATGTATAGGTGTGATAACGATAATAGAGGCGACTTGATGCTTGGATTGTTTTAGCAAGAGAATATTTCTTGAGAATGCAAATCAAAAGCAAAGTTTAATCAAATCAATGGTGTAAACAGAATAAAAAAGGGTATCACTATTGGAGAAAGATGCAGAGAAACACAAAGTGAAGAATATGAAGGGAAATACAGATTGAAAAAGACGAGGTGTTGCAGTTGGAAAGTCAAGACAGGTAAATATGAGTTTTACGAGTGGATATACTACGCTCTTTATAGAACACGATATTGTTGGGTGGCTATAAAGATACTAAGACGGACAAGCTGAAGTCCTATAACTTCTGGGTGCCAAGGAAAGTGTGTACTATGTAGTTGCCATGCTACTGCGAGCAGACTAAAGCGGCAAGAGTAAGCAATATAATCACAGATTAATACGGGCTTCTTTCTTGTCTAAGCTACTTATGCTAGTACTGTAAGTCAAAACTTGTGCTATTAGCAGCGTATGTATGTATGTAACGAAGCTTCAACAACAGCAAAATGTCTGAAGCAGAGTGTCAAAGATGCTACACATTTCTCGAGGAACAATTGCAAGCATTAGCATCAGTGCTTCTGCTTCTGCTCCTATTTTTCTACTTGTACTTTTTGCTTCTGATTCTCTCCGGCTTCTACTACTCTTGTCCAATGTTAAGCCTGTCTTTGCTTCTTTTATAGGGATTAGGTCCGAGGCACAGTTAAGCTAACCAATTAGCGACAATAAATTAACTCTTGTGCACAAGTGATTTTGCGGGGCTTGTCATCATAATCATAGAGGAGAAAGTTTTATAGTGGTGAATTGATTGTATGTAATGTGTAGGCATAGGCATATAACTATGAGACCGTTTCCGCTATAAGGCTCTCTGTCACCCTATAAAAAGGCCGGTATGGTTACTTTAGCGTGCCGGCCCCACAATCAACCTCCAATTGCAGTGCTTAGTTAGCTGCTATAGTGGCTCAATTAGGCCTAGCACAGTTTATCTCGTCTTCATAGTTGCTGAGCCGGCCAAATATAACTGTACATTCTTGACTACAAATATGATTATCAAAATCGGGAAATCCATGCAAGCAAACAAACCCTCCATAAAATCGCCTCCCATGTGAAATTTGGCTGAAAACCATGCATCTGGTGCAAAAAAAGAAAAGATGAAAAAGAAAAAGTTGAGTTTGCTATGGCTAAATGCGTTCACGTATTTGTGGTGAATTCTCCAGACTATTGAAGAAGATATCCTAAAGCAGTCTGAAAACTACATATACAATATTTCTCTCTTTTCGAGATTGAATTTTATCGCCTCGATTATATGCCACATACCGCTCTAATACCTCAGATTTTATCATAGCCTGGGCTTCTCTTTCTCTTCGTCTTGGCTGTCCCACATGTTTGCTGCAGATCAAATCCAGATTGCATCCTTATTCAATTCCCTGGGTTAACTCGCTTATTGGCAGGCTCTTGAAGTCCGGCCATATCCGCCTAAGTAACTTACAGCTAGAGCTGCCCTGTAGAGTATAGAATATAGCACTCGTTATTTCTATGACGCCATAGTTGCATATGATTGCGAGAACAGCGACACATATTTAGTTGTAATTTTTCCTTATCCTTGATATTCCTTGATGCAAGATTTGATCAAAGACACAAGGATTCATAGGGTGAATTGAGCCAAAAAATTTATCTTCCTTTTTCTCGTCCCTTTCTCTCACCCCAGATTTTGGTAAAACAAACTTCAAGCCAAAAGAACTTCTTCTATCTTGCTTACTCACAAAAATTTACTCAATCAGTCCGATCAGGAAGGCGTCTTTCTGATAGCTCAAACAAGAGCTTATTGTGTTACATCTATTTCGAGAAAAGAATCTCAAATCTTAAATCTCAAGGCTGATCGTGCCGTGTTTCTATTGTGTTGATGATGTTGCAATACTAGTAATTAAGTGTGTAAAACATCACCATAATCTCATAGTTTATTATAGTCAATTTTACAAAGTAACCAGTGAGTTATGACAAGAACGTATTCCAACAAAATCACCCCTTTGTTCTATTTTCCCTGAACATACATGTAGAGCACATCTACCATGCTAAGGCTTATCTTGTAAGACGATGCCACCAAATCTGTGCTCGGATTTGTGTAGCTTTACAGTCGCAATTCGGATCTGCCATCACACCTGTACCATTCCCTTTTTTCATCCCCTAGAACAAGCTCAATTTGTAGTGCTCTAAAAGGCCCGAAGCAACCTTTTTTTGCGCATTTTTTTTCCTAATGATATGATCCATTTCCTTCAAAATGTACAGATGTATAATGTTAATAGTATCCACCTACATATCTGTATGTATCTGTATACTGATAAATATGCTCTTCTGTATTGCGTGATATTACACATCAACTAGCTTCAAGCTGTACCTTGTCAAAACAACATCTGTAAAATCTATCCCTAGTAATCATATAGAAATAACTATTATTGTGGTTATATTCAATAATATGTGATATATTGACGCTTTTTGTTGAATCCAACTAGAATGATACGAAAACCCCTATTTTTTGATGTCCGTTCTGAGACCTGAACCATCTATCATCATCTCTTATTTGTGCAGAACCTCTGTAGTCAGGTAATACAAGATTGCCAAGACTTTCAAAATATTTACATACGCTCGACAGGCGTAAGGCCTAGTAAACGCATACCGTTGCCAAGAACCTGCTTGGCAGCCTCGTAAAGCGCCAAACGAGCAACCAAGATGCCTTTTCAGAGCCGACAACGCGGAGAACATCATAAGATGAACTGAGGACGTGGGTCATCTTGAATAGGTATGTGAGGATAGTCGTCGGCTCGAGAGTCTTGATCGTGTTTACGAAAACATCGGGGTATTGGCCAAGAAGACGGACTAGGTTGACTGCGTGAGTCTCCGACAGAAGATCCCAGTTGGCAGCAGCAACATCAGCGTCCGTAACACCAGTGGCGCGAGCCTTGCGTCCGATGGAAGACAGACGGGCATGGGCGTACTGGAGGTACGGGCCGGTATCACCCTCGAATGAGGTCATGGCATCCATGTCGAACTCGTAGTTGTTTATTCTGTGAAAGTGGCATTACATGTTAATTGAGTGTTTCATATAGTCATCAGTCGATAAAGATAATAGTCTTACCTCTTGCCGGTCATATCCTGAACCATGACACTGCTGATACCAAGGATATCAGCAGTAGCCTTGGGGTTCTCGACCTGCTTGTACTTATCCTCGTTCTTCTTCATGACTTCGTGCATGTGATCACCAACATCGCGCAGAATATCATCCAGGAACACAACAGTACCCTTACGGGTGCTCATTCCCAGAACAAGGCCAAAGTTGACGTGTTGCACCTTCTTGGCAATTTCAGTGTGGCCCATCAGCTCAATGATCTTGAATAACTGCTTCAAGTGAAGGTCCTGGGCAGATGCGACAACGTAGATCATGTGGTCGTAGTTGTATTGGTCGTGACGACGCAGAAGCTCGCTGATATCACGGGTCAGATATAGAGCAGTTCCATCCTTCTTGCGGATAATAGGCTTCTCTAGAGACTTTCCAGCCTTGCCAGCAACGTGTTTAGAAAAGTCAATAATGAGGGCCTTTTCAGACTCCTCGGCGATGCCCTTCTCAATAAGGGTGTTAGCAGCAGCCTCCATGGCTTCCTGCTTAACCTGGCTTTCACCTGAGAACTCATCGAAGGCAATGTTGAGACGAGCGTAAGTCTCCTTGTAGCGAACGATGGACAGATCACGGAAACGCTGCCATTGCGAAAGAGCAGCCTCATCACCATCTGACATCAGCTTGAAGTACTTGCGAGCCTGCTCGTCAGTACCCTCCTCCTTTAGCTTGTTGGCCTCCTCGGTTTTGCCTACGGCGGTAAGTTCAGCAATCTTCTTGTCTTCGTCAGACTTGTCGGCGTTGATCTTTACGTAAATCTGGTACAAGTGGTTGATAGGGTCGGCCTTGAGGGATTCTTCGTCACCATACTTGACAAAGCCTAGAGCCAGCAGGCCATACTGCTTACCCCAATCGCCAAGGTAGTTCATACGGATGACATCCCAGCCAGCACCAGCGTATAGGTTACTCAAGAAACCACCGATGATTGTAGAGCGCAGATGGCCAGCGTGGAAGGGCTTGGCGATATTAGGGGAGGAGAACTCGACAATGATGCGCTTGCGACCAGCAGATTCATCTTCGACGTTCTTGAGGCCGAGCTTGTCGTTCTGACCGAACTTGTTTCCACGGCCTTGGATCATGGGCAGCACCAGTTTTACGAGAGGTCCGGGCTTGAAGAAGAACTGAAGGAAGTGGTTGAAGGCAATAGGCTTCTCGATCAATGGTGACTCGGGGAACTAATGGTTCATTCAACGGTTAGTACATGAGCTAGTCTTGACATGATTCGCTTTATTCGCTTCCAAAGATCGCAAAAGTCCAGATGTTGGACCTCGTGAAGTGCTAACATACTTTAGAAGCCCATTCCTCAGCGAGCTCAGTGGGCTTCTTGCCCTTGACACGCAGAGCAGGCACGGCAACTAGAAGATCACCCTTGTCGAGACCGGTGGTCCATTGCAGAGCAGGGTAGATGATTTTCTTGTCAACACCGCTGACCTCGTGCAGAAGTGCCGTGATGTGGGAACGGTAAACATCGACGGGGTTCTCGGTAGGGAACCAGTTAGGGTAGCTTTCCAACTCGCTAATAGGTAGCTTGGCCAAGACGGCCGACAGCTGATCGACGGCGACCATGTTGTTGTCAAAGGAAAAATATCGCGAGGTTGAAAAGAAACGGCTAGTCAACTTAGATTGGCGGGGGAGGGAAAGTGGCGCAACCGAAGCACGAGAATGGACAGAAGAAGACTGGCTACGAGAAAAACGTGAGACAGTTAGATAAGAAGCAGAGGATAGGCCACAAGCTTTACGCAATATTGGCCGGCGCACGTTGTTGTTGATTGTTGTGGATGCAGATGTACGAAGTGGCGATGATAGAGCGGCGATGGAAGATAATGAAGCCCCGCCAAACATTTGGGATCTAAAGATTGTTGGGTGCATCACAGTCACACACAAAGCTTAAGGCAATGGCTAAAAGTGGTAGTCTAAAAAAAACCCAGAGCAGAAAAAAAAGCCAGTGGGAAAGCTTAGCATGAAACTATGGTGAGTCACATACAAAATTGATAGTAGGAGCTCCTAAGGCAATAAGAGAAACAAACAGCCCAAGTTATTCTTGCTATGTATGAATTCAGATTAAAAGGAAACTAATAACTAACACTATGATTTTTGCAGCTTTACCTCTCTGTTTCCGCTCAAACTTGGCACCTAACTGAGCTAACCTTTAAAAAATCAGCAAGAGCGGCAGCGCATGCCCGTTCCGGGAGAATCACGGGTAAACGCAAACAGCAAACAACTTCACTTGCAGTACTGCTACTTTAAGATATCTTGGTAGAACGAATTTTATATTGGTATCTCAATTTATTTGTAGTTCTCAGTAGATTGACTATATACAGATAACAACGCTATATGAAACAAGACATAAAATAATAAAGCAACGTAAGTGATGTAGAATGGCGCTATGCAACCAACGTGCATCTAGAAGTTATATTCTTCCACAAAAAGGTGTATACCCTGAGCTCCAGTTCCCTTATGAACAGCTCTCTCATCGGAAAGTCCAGTGACGACATTCCTCACGTTTGTTGTTAGTTGCTTTCCTCCGCAGACTACAATGCTAGTCTCGCCATGTGCCTTCTCTACCGAGTCTCTAATGAGATCATCTACCTCCAGTCTGGAGTTATACTCTGTGAAGATCTCGGCTTTGGGGGGCAATCTCTATTGGGTTGTCCGCTTGGCAGCAACTAGCACCATTTTCAATGTCGTCAGATGGCAGAGGAACCCGCCGTCTTTGAACTGGTGAGCTCGAACCTGTAGGGCTGGAAGTCGTGCCCTCTGTCCATTTCTCATTTGTCGTGTCGGTGCTTGTTGATTCCGGTCTCTTGTCTGCCATGTCTCCGGTCCGTGCAACATGTACATTGACACGAAGATTTGAAATCTCTTTGCTCTGGCTCAGAATCTGTTGCAATCGATGCGTGTACCAGTCAATCTCGTCTCCAGTACGAGCTGACACAAGGAAATCTACCCTGCGAGTGCATATTGGAGCGTTTCGTCGCTTTGCATCCAGCACTTCTTCAAGAAGCGGCAAAGTGAACGAAGCTCCGGTTGAAGCAGCAATCAGAACAATGTTCTCGTAAATATCCCACCGCGGTGGCACACCAAATGGGCCAGCGAGGAACGCTGTAAATTGCGCTGGTTGCCCAGTCTTCTCCTGGGCTTTGACTGCCGCATTATACAAGCGCTTCGAGAATCCTCCATGCTTCCGGATGACAAGCTGTACACTGTTGCAAGTGCATACGCCGGGTACGCGATGTGCGGCAGCTAATGTGTAAGGGTGTGCTTCGACTGGCCCTAGAGCAGGTATGTAAAGGTAGACATACTGACCAGCACGCCACGAAAAGTGAACACTTTTAAGAGTCAATACAGCAGTGTTATTACCAACAGCCACGACTGTCGCTGTGTGGCCAAAACGGCGCTGGCTATGACATCCGGTCTTTTGAAGATTAGAAATCCGGATGTTTCTCGCTGCATAGAGCACACCTCGTACAAGACGATCAAAGCCCCAAGCACCGACCGCCCACCATAGATTGTACATTGCGTAATCGGGAATGTGCTTGTGGATACACCAGAGAAGCATAATTGCAGATGTTACATGTTGGATGACGAAAGTCTCGTAACCCAAACGACGAAGAGGGGCTGCCGTTGACAGTAGGTTCCATAACAATAGACCCCAGGCACCGAATCCGTACTTGATCATAGGCATAGTCTCGATTTCCAGCTTGACAAAGTCGGCCCGCGCCCATTCAGCATAAAAGAACCAGCCATGAAGAGTTGCTGTGAGAAGCATTGTCCGGCCGACCCAACGGTGAAACCAGTTCAGGCGTTCGTCTCCCACTCCAAGAAGGGCAGCTAGCGGTCCGTTTTTGTTTCCTAGCAAGAACACTAGTGGGAGTTGAGTTGTCGTAACCCACGCATTCCGATATGCCACACGTTCCCAGTAATTCGCATCATGTGCTATGGCATTCTGGGTGGCCATGAGGAACACTATCAACCAATAGAACAAAAGTACAATAGATCGGCCTAATGATGGGGGTGATAGCCAGGAAAGAAAGCGATTATCGATATGAACGGCGGGATGTTTGGTTTCGCGGAGTATGGCAGTGGCTGTAGCCCAATAGCCGAAGAAAACGCCCTCGGGGCGGCTAGAAGTAAGAGAGTTCCCATCGGCGGCACTTCTTTTCAATCTGATAGTACGCAATGTTAGCTTTCATATCAGTATGAGATGAGGTGATCTGTGAATGCAGAAGGGCGTACCTAGCGCGAGCGTCAAGTTCGTTGATTACACGGCATATCAAAGCTAGGGCAACATAAGCAGCTATTATGTACCAAAATATCCGGGCAAGCCTCATGTTGCCATCGGTGAATGTGGACATGGACATCTGCATGATGGGCAGATTATTGAGAGGTTTAGTTCGGCGATAAAAGTAGTTGTGTAAGCAGATAGTAGTGAGGTTTGCATATATTCATGTCAATATGTAGTCAAGACGGCGATGATAAGAGTACTCAAAACATCGGCGATGTTCAGAATTTAGCACTGAATATTGCCATTGGCCATTGGTAGAGGTGGATAATAAAGCGCGGTATTGAGCAAGAATTGTCCCCAGATTCGTAGGCGAAACACCCGAAACGACGGAGATCTTTGTGAATAGTGATACTAAGATCGACGGTTTACTAGGCGCAAGCAATTATCAATTTGAGAAAACTTTGAGAGCCACCCGGACTGAGCATAAGTCTATATTAGGAGAATAATACCAAATGATAATGGAAAATGTGTATAGTTATGGTATCATATTTTGATAGTATATGTGTAATGGTAGCTACCGTAAGGCATTGTTGTTCAAGTTCAGTTAGATATAAAAACCCTACGGGACCAGAAAAGAAAGCAATGAGCCCTCCTTGTTCTAATAGTTCTTTGTTCTCTCTTGTCTCTTCAACCCAAGAGATCCCAGATAACAAAACAGATACAAATCATTACATACATTTCCATACCTCTTTCAACTTCCTGATACTTGATTTCCTGAAAGGTAACTTGTTGCACCCTTGGATCCACTATTTTGTATTAGGTAAACTGATAAACTTGCTCAAACCTTCGCGCCGAAAAGTGGGCCCGACCAATCGCATTGCATTTAGCACCATGAGCCAAATCATAGAAGAGCAGATGGTAAGCGGCTTGGATCAGGCACTTGAATCAGGCACGAGTAGTTGCAATCGAGCACGTGAAGCTCTCTCAAACAGGTCATATTGGCAAATGGCCTTGCTTAGTATTGGGACTTGCAGCCATCCTTGATGGTTATTAGCTTTGTTAACATACAAGTATGACCTCATCGATTCCATTATCGCATTCACATGCTACAGTAGTTGTTGACTTTGCACCGCAAGCTAAATGTATGAGTTGTTAATATTTTTTGAGATATAGAATAGAATCTAGTTCTGGTTTACCAAGACTATATATATAGTAGTATAAAACTCCCCAAACACCTCAAAAATAGGACAAGAATACATGATGCGTAGAGAGAATCCATCTCACAAAAAAACATCCCCGCCAGAAACCAAAAGAAAAAAAACCTAAAAAGAAATATCAAGTTAACCAACATATATAGGAAGCGTGAGATTAAAGCAAAAGCTGAAAATATAACCCAAAACACGCAATAGCGGTTTTAGTGAGGAAAAAGTACGGTTTGTTGTTATACAAGGAAATTGAGAACTGTGAGTATATCATCCATATTTTGCAAATGGACAATTTTATACCTTCAGTTATAACTCATCTCCCAGACTAGCTTCGGCGTGTGGTGGCTCTAATTCAGCCGATACAACCTCTTCAACGGCCTGCGTTTCTAGGTTCTCGGTTACATCCTTCACCACCTCTATCAGGTTACCAGTCGATGGGATAGTTTCGTGGTGTTCGACTTGAGTCTTAAATTCAGCCTCTTTTTCGACCTCGAATGCGGGGTCAACCTGGGTCTTGAACTCGGCCTCAGCTTCAGTGGCGGCAAGGGCAGCAGCGGCAGCTTCGGCAACCTTGATTGCGGCTGAACGTTCCTCACGCTCGGTACGCTCCTGTTCTACAATAAGAGCGATAGCAGCGTCCAATTCTGCCTGTGCCTTCAATTCTGCCTGTACTTTCTTCTCAGTTATCCGCTTAGTAACAGAATCCGGGTCCCAGTCGTTTTCGAAATCATCCTCCTGGTATTTTAGGGCGGCCACATCCTTGATTACAGAAACCTCCTTGACAGCCGCACGTGTGAGGTCCATTGCATCATCCTCAAGAGCGTTGGCGAAGTCCTGGGTGGAAGATAGGTCGGCATGGGTGACGATTAGACCCTTAAGGTCATCAGTCCAAGCGTCGAAGCGGGCACGCAGTTCATGGTACTTAGCCCAGTCCTTGTAGGTGATACCGTCCATCCACGCCCATTTCATACCTATCTTCTGAAGAGCCAGATCACGCATCGTTTCTAGCGTCTTGAAATGCGCATCGGCCTTGTCGGTGATGGCTGCCTGGAGCTGCTGATCAAATTCCTCACGCCAGATGCGCACCTCATTGGCTTGGTTCTTGATAGCAAGACCGTGGGTACGGACAAATGCTACGACTTCGGCGTTGAAATCATCCAGAGTAGGATAGTACTCTTTCTGTTTCAAAATTCCAAACAACTGCGTTCGAAGATTGTTTAATTGAAACTCAATTACTTCGTTCAGTTGATTGACCAGAGCGTGGCCAGTTTCCATCAGAGGAGATTGCAGAATCTGGTCAGTGATATCGCGAACCAGGACGTCGATATCGGCCGCGCCTTCATCGGCAGCCTTAGTGAAGCGTTCCTGCCATTCCTTGAGATCAGCAGCAACCTCTAGGCGAGCGTGATGGCGGACATCTGATTCATTTTCAGTGGCATCAGGTGCCTCGATCATAGAAGACCGATCTTGAACCGACAAAGTAGCGCTGGATTCCGAGACGGTTTGAGTTATGGTGCTTTGAATGTTCGCTATGGTAGTGGTAGCTCTATCAGATGTTACCACTGCTGTTCTGGTAGATGGTTGTTGTGGGGGCTTTACGAATGACGAAGACTTGGAATCACTGTACACAGTTGATTGTTAACTTCTTGTTTCTTGGGATCGTTTCGATATGTGGCATAAATACTTACGAGGCTGTGGACGAACGTGAGTTGTAAGTAGTCTTTGCCTTATGAAGACTCTGCTTTCCCTTGTAACGGCCAAGTCGCTTTCCAATGCGCGCCAGTTGAGGCTCTACATTGTTGGTGTATACGACCTTGACGTGGGGCCAGATGGTCGAGTCTAGGAATATATATGTCTTGTTGAGGGCCCAGACAGCAGAGGGAATAGCAGTGTCGGTGGTAAAAGCAGACGCCGCCTGGTATGATGCGTGCGCATACGGTTCGACGGTGACGTAGGCCGGCAATAAGGCATCGTGGTACGCCCGAGCAGCGCCGTCGATAACCACAGCGTAGTAGGGGGTCAGAGTATCCGAGGTCTTTTGGACAAATGGCGCGAGACGATCATCGTAGTGTTGGCGAGCAGTAACGGCATACGTGTTTAGTGACGGACGCACTAGCTCAGTGTACTTATCGATAGCGAAGGCCTTGGTCTGCTCAATGCGAGGGCCGGCGATCCGTACGGCGTGGGTGCGGGCGGGCATAAGAATAAAGGCATCGGCGGCGGAATAGTATGGCTGGACGATCTCGACGTATGGTGCGGCGTATGCATTGTAATAGGGTTCGACGCGGGGGGCCACCAGGGCCTTGAGCTTGAAATATGGAGCGCAGACAGCAGGAGAGGTTGAGTCACATTCTTGTAACGTTGCTGGACAGCGGAAAATGACGGTGATGATAGAGAACCACACGAATAACCTACACAGAGACCAAAAGAGAGGTTAGTTGTTAGCCAATGTCAAGAGCGTTGCAACGGTGGCGTCATAATTGCGGGTAAGGAATAAGTCGATGCTTTCTATACTGATGACGCGGGAGGGCTAGGGTGCAAGATAAACAACAGCAAGAGAGACGATGACGACGATAGGGCCAGGGTATTCATGATTCATATTGAGTGGGTGTAAGAGGAGGAAGTAGATAGTTGGCATTTAGAATTATAGGGAATGTTGCTGTGGCATGTAGTGTATGTGGGCAAACAACGGCGTTGTTATATGCAAAAGGCGTAAATAGAGCCTCGTGAAGCAATTGCACATGGCCATGTGATAATGTGCTGATATAGAAATGGAGCTAGAACTTCACCATGCATCGAGATCGAGATCGTGGTCGACGTCAAAGTCGAGCAGGCAGAGTTCTTCTTTCTTTTCTTACCTTGCTGTAAGTCCAAAGATGCGCTTCAGAAAGCGGCGAGATCGAGGAGCTTCTCTGGCTGGTGTTCGAGTGGGCGATCCTGAGACTTTAGACTTGATCTCAATTGGATCATCTAGAGACACCAGTCCATCCAGTGACTGGTCTTCTTGCTTGACTGACACCATGGCAAGATGGATCGCTCTAATCGAGTCGAATCAGGATGTCGTCGAGGAGTTGTCAATATTCAATCGAGGCAGGCAATTAAAGTCAGTTCAGAAATTATCGCGGTGTCTCTCTTTTAGAGCACGAAACTTGAAGTTTTGCATGTGGCGCAAAATAGGTGGAAGAAGTTGCTGAAGTGGGATTTGGCGGAAAAGAAATCAAAACAATTGTGAGTGGGTAGTTGTAGAAAATGCAAATGCAGGGCAGGATCCAAATCTCAAATCCGACAGCCGGGTAGGCACGCGTAGAAGGGAAAAATGAAGACAAGGCGCCTGCAGTTTATTTTTTTTTCTTTTGTCAGCAAAATGTCGGTACAAGCTTTGCCGGTCAGCGTCCGAGCTTAAAACGTCCCCTAGCTCTGATCCAACTCTACTAAGATCTATAGCGTGATAAACAAAACGTTAAAACACTGCTACGCCTGAATCGTTCACTATAAGGCTAATCAGGAACGGTACTACAGAAGCTTCCTAGAGATGCGGACAATAAGTGAACAATTGAGCTCCCAGAGTCCACTCACAAACATCACCTTTGACAAGAAATTGTGAGGACAAACCGTGTCTCTAACAGTCCTGTTTACATAGTTCTGTCCAAGTGTTTACAGGGGGAGCGGGACGGAAGCCGGACGTCAGCAAGACGTCTCATGTTAAGTACTAATCCAAAGCCCAAGCAAGAAAGAACAGGCAAGCCAGCTTATAGGCATACTATTGGCATGTCCCAATACCACCTTGAAGTACATAGCACAGAACGTGTTAGGGTTCAAGAATTCAATATCTTCCCTTGAGTTATATCTGTATACTTATGCGACATAAGTTCCGTGACCCCGAAAGATCGGTTTCACAGAGGCACATACATATGTAGCTCCAGAAGCTTATCAGATACTAATTCGTTGTGTATGTGTGACCTTTCAACTAGCAGATCGTGTTTCCACTTAATAATTGTGTGGGTGTATACCCCCTTCTTAACATGCCTAAATCATAATGAAGTAACTTACAGACCGGCTATGCATAATGATGTACCTTGGCATAATAGAGATAAGCTTCAGTCTATTCTCCATAATCGGAACGCATATTACTATGTAGTTTCAGTAATTGTAAGCTATATAGTACCTGTTTTCATGTCTTGAGAACACCTTCATGCTAGCCTTGTTCCTAAACCATGATTTCTATCTCCTTATTCTAGACCTACAGAAAGACTCACTAGAAATATTTATTTTCTATAGTACAGGTAGACGAGGAGTTGTCACGTCTCTATCACCCTACCACTCTACACGGGTATATTGTCATACACTTTTATACATTCCTGATTTGTCGACCCGGTTTCACCAAGGGCCTTTCATTCTGAAACACTATATGCCTCAATTGTCATGATGAAGAGAATATCACGTGGAAATTTTCTAGGCATTTACAAACAGTGACTTTCTGTTGAACTAAAATACTCAAATCACTCATAAATGTTGTATTATGTAAAATATGTGTTCAAAGTAAACTTTCGTCCTTTCTATGTGTACCTCTATCTCCTATAGATAGCCCTATCATGATTAGATCTTTATATCTTCAAGCTCTGTGAGCGACGCACGGATGACCGTCGCCGTCTCCCTAGAAACTCATATGTCGGGCCTTCGATTTCTGTCTTGCCTATTTCTGGATCTATCAACGACTTGTTACTAGCCACGATCTTCCCACGTATTCGTTAGTACAAATCGGAATTATAGTGAGTTCGATATAGCGTTGCCTTTCATATACTCACGGTAGTGACTCCAACCAATACTATTAAGATTGCAGCGCCGAGGGCTATCTCGTAGTTTGAGATTGTCGATAGCATGATAAGGTTGTTGTATGGTGGGATTTTGATTGTATACAGATACTTGTTGGGTTAAGCTGTAAATGGTGAAGATATTCAACTTTGTTTATATCTAGCACAGATAACTAGTTATATAGAAAGAGGCAAGAATGACTTAGATGTGAACTTGACAAGAAAGGCTAAATATACCACAAAACAAACAGTGAACCATCTGAGTCTGGGGAATCCATCGTTATGTATTCTACTTGTCATACTATAGCTAGTCTTATTTTATAATGTAATGCACATAGTTGAGTATTATCTCAAGCCGGTTTCTCCGTCAAAAAGGATGCCTAGGTTTATAATTCTCCTATATCCTATAGATCTATGTATATTGTATGTATATGTATGGTCCCTTTCTCTTTTTCACTCCTGTTCATTCCTCCGGAAGCTAAAAATCCGGCGGCCGCACCATCCAAGGTCAATATATGCACATTAGAAATATCACGTTGCGTTCGATCCAACGCCTTCATCATGTTTCGTTCTAGAATTCAAAAATGACAACATTAGCACGAGATGACAGCCCATAGATAGACATGAACACCGTTCAACCACGGAAAAAAGGGAGCCCATGTCTCTTCTCTTCCCAGCCAACATCTTGGCGCTCAGGCTTGTACATCATACAAGTTGTAGTAACATACAATACACCTAGAGCCTCTTGCCTCTTCAGTGTTAATCAATATCAATCAACGTAGTAATCTTGCGCTTTGCATATACATGTACAGATATATCTGTACAGACACGGATATGTATGTAATGCTTACCTGCCCGTTGTAAGACTTCGTTAGCTGCATCTCGATGCGTTGTCCATACTTCAGAGAGCCGGGGGTAAGCTAAATATCCAGGCGTTGGATTCCATGCATTCCGCCTCCGTCTCGATACTGTTGGTTAGCCTAGAAACCGAATTGATATAAGACGATGGAAGCAAAATAAGAAACGTATATCTTGCCGTTCTTATCAATGAACCCAATCATGATATTGCTCTGTTTCTATGTCTGGTGATAGATCGTCCCGCACACATGGGCTTTTGCATTGTATACTAGTCTGGCATCCATCCCTTTTACAGTAGCAACACCTACGTCTCCTTTCAAAGCAAAAGAAAAAGAAGAGAAAAACAAAAATATGAATACTAATAAAAACAAAGGGAAAAAAAGAGAGAGATTTCCATGATCCTCAACCCTGCTCTCTCTGCAGTGGCTGTGCTTATTTTTGTACCTTTTTGCCAGTGTTCTTCTGCCTTTCATATGAGTCGATAGGAATATAATATGAGATATTATACCATACCACGCGGTATAGGCCTGGTTTTAGTAAAGCAGTAAGTGAAGCACCAAGATATAAAACTATACTCACTATATTTCATAAACTATCAAGGGCTTTCTATATGTACTCAATTACTCATATTGCAAAGCAATACTCACTTTCTTAACATGAATGATGTATCATGAACAAGTAATAGCATCATGTCTACAACTGATGCCTGCCTCCTGATTTTCTCTTAGGCTCTCGATGATCTCGGACTTAAATACATCATTTTCCTAGTGCCGACTAAAACTGAGACAAAATAGGTAGAGATTTTACTTGTATTCCTGTAGGGTTATATATCATCAGGGTTATATGTTAAATTTCTTGTCTATACAACTAGACGTAGCGAGACAAAATCCATCACATATCAATATTGTTATTGTTTCCAGAAATCCTGTGATACCCAGTAAAAAAATAGAGACCTTTTTCTATATTTTTTCTATATCATATCACATGAAATCGTACCAGTAGGCTTATGATGAACTATCAGATGCTTTGAACCCCATAACCGCGTATCAGCGTCGATGTGTATTATATAACAAACATATGACTTTTTTTTATTCTTTTTAAGCATAGATACAATCATTACTCTTCATCATCGGGGGCTTCCCCCGAATCACGAAATTCCTGAACTGCAGACTGTATTTTTGAAATACTAGTCCTGAGTTCCTCACGGCTAGTTTGAAGCTCAAAATTACATAGAAAACAAAAGCTTACTTCAAGCCTCGTAAGTTCGCCGACCTTGACACCCCCCCACCTGCGCCAGACGGGCATGTGGCCAACTGTGATCTTCTAATGCTTTACTAGCCACATCCAGTGCGGCGAGTAAAAGGCGATGTACGTTTCGTGGCGTCAGAGAAAGCATTCTCTCAGGGCCACGAGCGAGACGCATCAGAGCCATACAGACCCAGAGATATACAGCGGCGCTTAGTGCGCAATACTTGTGAAGACGAGTGAGGTACATGCGCGCCGAGATGGACGATGCAGTCTTGGCATAGAAGCGGCGGGTAAGCGCATTATGCTGTGCCGACTCAGATGGAAGTTGTGGCGTAGAATCTTCAGTCGCAGGTATCTGTTCAGACTGAGCGGCCTCAGCAACTTCGGCAGCATCGTCGGCGGCCTTTTGAAGACGTTCCTGCTCGATAGCCAGAGCGCGCATCTTGGCAAGATCGCGCTCCGAGTTTGTGCGGATGATGACGCCCCGCTCAGCTTCGATACCACGCATGTTTGTAGTGATTGTTTCGGGGTCGTGAGGGGTTGGAGGCTCGTCACCGTTATTGTGCATAAGCATATTGACAGTGTTAATGAGCAGATCCAGCGCCGTCCGCGAAGACATATCCAGTGGGTCTTGGGCACAGAATGGGGTTGGTGGTGGTAAAGGAGAGGCTAGTGGCGTGGTATCGATCATCCGGAGCGGAAGCAGGTACTCGTCGGACGACGGAACAGGTGCCGGTGGTGGCCTGAGATGCGAAGGTTCAGAGATGGCGAGCATGATCGCAACGAATCACGGCAGGGATAGATTGTGTGATTTCGTAGTGAAGCGTGTACTTTGCTAGACTTGTATCTAGTTTTGGTGTAGAGACTCGGTACAGCGGAATGTAGTGTAGGCGAGGATGGATAGTTGGAGAACCGATATTGCTTGGAAGGGATTGTGTTGTGTACAATAGCTACAAGAGTACACACAGAGAGAGAGAGAGAGAGCCCTGTAGCGAGTTTTCAGGACGATGTATTGTCTTTTTGCAAGAGGCACATGTGGTAGAGAATATATTTTTGATCTTCGCAGAATGCGTCTCGTACGATGATGGGTTTGTAGCCGAAGAGAAGTGGATTGGAGAAATCTTCGCAGCAAAATTATATATATATATAAGAAAAGAAAATAGACGCGGGGCAGGAGTTGACACTGGGCTGACTGGCACGCGAGCAGAAAGTAGTTCAAGAAGATCGAGGGGTTGGGGGCACTTTGGATCGAGTAGGTTGAAGAGCCTCAGGCGAGGGATACCAAACGAAACGCAGGGCAGAGTAAAAAAAAGGAAACCCGCTAGTTATAGACCTAAATAAACAGAAGCTGTAATTCTGTCGTCGACGGGGTTTGTCGTGAGGATTGTCTACATATAATAGGTATAGTTATATGTAGTGATGTAATGTCAGTGGTGTTTGTTGTTCGGGCGACAAAGAAGGAATTTTTTCAAGGCAAGCGAGACACCTGGTAGACCTGGTAGATCTAGGTCAAGTAAAGTTGGGAGGGAGCCTGGGCGCTGGCAAAATAGATACTGTGTAGAAAATATAGAAGTAAAATATAGAACGTTGCCTTCTATTTTTTTCTTCATGCTTTTTGTTTGGAGTTCAGCGTTACCAGGTCGGTTTCGATTGTTACCACAGCTAGAATCACATCTAAACAGCTCCACAACCTAACCAAAGTAAAATCAACCTTTAGAGTTCGATCTCTGTTAATTCGCCAAGCAGCAGCATTTTCCCGATTTTATTCTTTTTCTATCGTATCATAAATACCCCACACTAAAAATGTCCAACACTTGACATGTATAATTAGCTGGTGACGTAGCACTGCACAGTGGCTCGCCAAGATTAGTTGTAGCTATATATGTACTAACTAATATGTAGTTGTACACTATGATAGGGGCCCTACTTCTCTTTCTTTATCTACTTGCAGCCAGGACAAGCAGGAAAAACCAAATCCTATGATACGTATATAATACAGCTATAGTTATACCCTATACTATCGCCTAATTACAGCGTTATCTTTTCTGTCCATTTTGTTCCTACTGCCGCCTGCCAGCAAGGCCATCCATCCAGCATCTGAGCTGAGTTGAGCTTACCCAAGACCATGTGACCAAAACTTGTTGTTCATAGTAGAATTATGACGAAACTGCGTCTTCTAGTCAAAAAGATACCCGAAGAAAAAAGATATGTTGACAAGAACGAGATTCGAACTCGCGCGGATTGCTCCACTGCGAAGGTCACTCCGGAAGGAGAAGAACCTGAACACAGCGCCTTAGACCGCTCGGCCATCTTGCCTGGTGACTTTGTAATTTCGGAGGTTGTGGCCTACATATACGCCTTCGAAGTTGCCGGGATTTTCTTGTCTCTCCGGCGTCATATTATCTTAGTGGTTTAGGTAGACATTAAATATAATCAAATCAAATCTCTCCGTGTGGGAAGTTTTTTTCGGTATTATTTTAGATTTATATAAACACAAAGTATCACAGAGGAATATCAAATATCGCGGATAGTATGACACCAGCGTTAGTGAAGTTTTATAAAGGGAATATAAAGCATCAAGGTTGAATGCTATATGACTATATGCTGGTATCGGGGAGAAAAAAAAAAAAACATAACTATATATAGCCCACCAAATACTAATTCAAAGAAGAACAGAGGTAAAAAAATAAAAGTAATAATAAAAAAGCCAAACCGCGCTCATTCGAACTTGATAGCACGAATCAAGAGGATAATAAGTAGTGAATAATGATAAAAAACAACCCAGGATATCAATCCAATGCATAACGAGGGAAATAAAAAGGTACAAAAAGAAGCATGAAATCCGAGCCGATAGTAAAGGAAGAGAAGAAAAATATGTACGAAGAGAAGTTAGAGATCCATCAGATGGAGAGAAAATAAAGCGACACCATCTTATACGGCACTGAATGAATATAAAGAGGCTCCGAAAATCATTGTTTTATCGTCAATGAGAAAGAGGGGGGGAGGATGGTCCTGTTCAAGGCTGTGTACGAACAGAAAGATAAATAGAAGCCATTAATCATAGCAGACTATTGGACACCATATCTCATATCATGCAAAGTTGTAAACTTGTCTCATAATAGAAAGGAAGAAAAGACCTTAAGCTTCTTCCATGATACCGCCCTCGCCACCGCCCTCGTCACGCCACTCACGACTTCGGCTAGTAAGTTTCTTGACACCGGTAACCCGATCAGCCCAGAGAGCTTCGATGGGAGTTCGGAATGTGTATGCACGTTGTGAGCTGATGACACCGATGGCCTGGAGAACAGCCTTGCGGCTATCACGACCGAAGACTGCAGGGTGGTTGATCCATTCCAGACTAGCTTCTAGTTCAGAGTCGAGAGCTGCCACGGTTGTAGGATCGATGCCGACGCCGAGACCCAGGCCATCACTGGATCGGCTCCGTCCAAGGGCATTTCCATAGCTGCCAACAGCAGAGGATCCCGAGGTAGACGTAGGCGGTGACGGTGTTCTCTTCCGGGGCGGCGTCAACGAGGTCGGTGATGCGTTGTCGCCATTATGGCTGATCGAAGGCGTGGCACGTGGCGGGGGAACTGGGGGTAGTCCGCCCTTTCCAAGGCCCTTGAGAATCGTCCGAGTCTCGTTCAACAGGGTGTGTGCTCGGTCATGTTGGCCGCGGGAGACTAGTGTCAACGCCCGGGTCAGCATGTCCGATGTAAGCAGCTCCATACGCCGTTGCACAATACCCGGATGAGGAGGAATCGGTGGCGCTTGTGCCCATGATTTCTTGTTGTTGGACGCAGGTAGCATCGTGATGGCCAATAACGAAGGCCGGGGCATGTGGGTAACAGTGCCATCGCGGAGGATATCCCCCCAGTTCAGATCTGCTTGGATCAAAGGCACCTCTTCAACAGACACAACACGTTGCTCATCAGAATCCATGGGTCCACCGAGGGCTTCGAGTCCTGAAACAAGCGTGTCCCAAGTATCCTGAGGAATGGTATCCTGAGAAGCGGTGTCGGGCATGATGACTAGCTGGACAAGAATGTCACGCTTATCGCCAAATCGCAGGTCTCCGAGAGACGCCTCGGCATCACGGCCGGCAGCACGCTTAGTAATCTGAAGCGCACCGCTGATTTTGTGGAACTTAGCAGGAGAGCCTTCGGGCAACTTAAGCTTCAACTTGACATTCTGGTGAGAGAGGGTCTGCATGGAACCGAGGCAGCCAGCCAAGCATTCCCGCAGCATCATCCAGTCTTTGACATAAGTGTATGATGCCTTGGTGCGAGTAGACAGCTCGATCATGGTGTCTGGCTTGTGCGTCATGCCTAGTCCGAATGAGTGGATGGTGATCTTGGCAGCTTCGGCGCGAGAAACAACAAAGTCGACGCTATCAGTGTCCGACGTCGAAGCATCGCTGATGAGCATGATGGTAGCAATCGGGTTGTTGTACTTGCGCTGCATAAGCAGATCCATGGCAACGTTAGCACCCTCGACGACATCAGCACGGTGGCTCTTCTGTCCAACCGGCTTGA
The DNA here is from genome assembly GCA_009806295.1 of Davidsoniella neocaledoniae. Taxonomy (NCBI): domain Eukaryota; kingdom Fungi; phylum Ascomycota; class Sordariomycetes; order Microascales; family Ceratocystidaceae; genus Davidsoniella; species Davidsoniella neocaledoniae. Next base: position 38,206 of record RHDR01000183.1, read on the forward strand.
TGAAGTTGAGAACGTTGGACCATCCATGCCAAGCCTTTGTAGTCATACCCACGATGGGCACACCACCTCCGCCAGATCCAAAGGTAACGAGTCCCATGCGGTCTCTCTCGCCTAACGTGCTGACCATGAAGCGCAGAGCATCGCGCACGAGGTTTATCTTGACTCCCTGCATAGACGACGAGATAGGAACAACGACAACCACATCTATTGGTACGTGAATCGACTGTAGACCCAAGGGGCTACGCGCCAGGTTTGTGTATTCGGTTGGGGCTGTGGTTGTTGATTTTCCAGCACCCCAAGAAGAAGCAACGGATGAGACGCGCTGTTGTCCAGACTGGCCTTGTCCCCAGTCTTCTTCCTCGTTCTCGGAATAATCACCCCTGCGTTCGTACTCGGGACTGCGCACTGGGGAAGCCTCCACAGCATTCAGGTCAAGGAGAGCCTGTTGCCAGAGCTTGAGCTGGTTGCGGTTTTCAAACTGGAGGTGGAACTGGGGTAGCTCGACTACCGACAGGCTGAGAGTCAGGATGTGAGAGATCTCGTCAGGCGTTCCGATTTCCGAGACTTCGTTCAGATGCTTCTTGATGAGAATAGAGCCCTTCAAGGTGCAGCGAGTAGATTTTTTCGGTAGTCCGGTGGCAGAATCGTCGGTGTTGTTGTAGTGAGAATTCTGCTGGGGGGTCTTCTTTTCCTTGACGCAGATCAACATCTCAGCGAAAAGATAGCATTCTAACTCTTGCCATGACACACGGTCTTTGCCGACCCGGAGTGTGCCGTAGAGCCGCAGGCGTCCGAATCGGCTGAAGTCGAGGCCGTGCCAGTTGTCGACACGGTTCCTCAAGTTCTCGGTGATCTCATCGAGGACCTCTCGTGATTCATACGGGTAAAATCTGGGCACGGCGTTCGCTGGTGACTGCGGTCTGGCAAAGCCATCCTCGGAACGGTTTGGCGTAGGCTGAGGAGCCATGGGAACCCCCAGGTCTTCGGGGTCGGCGCGCCACTTGTTATCGGGGACCTCGACAGTGATGAGACAGGTGATGCTCTGCTGTTGTCTGGAGCGGTTGATGGTAGGGAACTCGGACCGCACAGTGACAAGAGGAGGAGGAATGGGGTTTCTGGTAGCAGGACGTGGACTTCCGGGAGTGACCTCCATAGCCTGGACATCGTAGTCGTGGCGACGGCCCGGGCCGCTCTGGATGGTTTCGGGATAGCTGGCAGACGAGGCCACGCCGGTCACTTCGCTGTCTGATCTTTGGTGAGAGTGTTTGGCGGGTCTTTGCGAGTATCGTTCGCCGCTTTGTGAGCTGTCGCGGACGCGCGAGGTCTCGCGGGCGCGGCGGTAGTCGGAGCAGGGCAGATGCACTGTTGTTCGCTGGTTGATTCCAGGCTGGTCGGTCTCTGGGCTGCCGGTGCCTCCCAGGCTGCGGCTGGCGTCGGGGTAGCAGTCGCCCTGTGGTCGCGTGTCGGCCACTGATGCGGAGCGGACCATGTTTGATATTTTTTCTTCACGGGCTGTTTAGTAAATATATTGAAGTTGCTTGCAAGACAAAGGAAAATATGCAAGAGTGGAGGGGACTGTGGCCTCACCAATATCGATAACATTGCCTCCTCTGCTGGTGTCCAGATGTAGCGGCGCCTCGCAGGACGGGCAGTATTGAGACTCGAATTCTTTGATCAACTCGTAGAAGCAGGCCTCGTGGGCAACATGGCTGCAGGAAAACTGGAGAATGCGCTCTCCTCTAAGCGTGTGCTCGAGTGGCTCTTCGCAGACCGAGCATTCGCTGCCGACAAAGGTGCGCTCTCGGCGCCCACGGGTACGATCAGACGAAGACATGGTGTTTCCGGTCCTGCCGCTAGCGACTGAAGGTGCTCGTTCGTGAGGGACTTGGTGGTGGTGGTGATAGCCGCTGCTTGAGACGGAAGTGCCTATAGTGAATGGAAGGGATGAAGGTTAGATTGCTAGTCAAAGGTATCAAAGAAAACCGGAACTCGACATACCTTTCGACGGAAAAGACGATCCAGGCTCGTATAGCACAGGGCTAAGAACAGGCGCAGGAACTTCCTTGTCCTTTTTCTTCTTCCAAAGAAGCTCTTGGAGGTCGGGAAAGTGTTTGTCTTTCTCACGGACCGTTTTGTCAGTGGGGGATGCTGTGAATGAAGAAGTCGACGAGGACGACGTGCCGTAACCGAAACCGCGTCTGGATCTACTAAACATGAATGCAGGTCCAAACTAGGCGGAGAGAGATGATGTCAATGGGCCGAAATTCGGGAAGAGCGTGAGAAAGAGGGTAAAGAGAAAAAGGGAGAGATAGAAGAAGAAAAGATTCCAGGGAGGAAGAAAAACTTCCAAGATATTATGAGGATAGCGGGCAGACCTCTTGAAGGGATATTCCAGAAGCAGGGAGTAGCCCGGGTAGGAATAGTGGGAATATGTTGCGCCGTCGCGTTATGGAGAAGTGCAAACAGAGGGCAGAAGGAGCCGAGAACGGAACAGCGCACAGAATCTCGTATGGTATGGTGATATTGTTTGGTGATAGAGACAGAAGATGTTATGTCTTGGACATGGAGGGTTTGTTCTTGGAGTGGAAGAGAACAAAAAAAAAATTTAAAAATTAAAATATCATGGGAGGGCTCACACAGTTAAGCAGACGGCGTCCAGTGAAGGCTTTTCTCTGTGTTCTCTTTATTTATCATGCTCCACCGAGAAGAAATAAGTAGTAAAGTAGCAGCTTGTTAGCTTGAAAACAGGCGTGGGTGTAGCGGATGTTTCAAGTGGTGTCAAGTCGTCAATGCTGCAGGTTCGAAGTTCAAGCAGACAAGACAGGATGAGACTAGTGCAAGAACGGCAGCAACAATAGCAGAAGACAGCAGCACTATACGACTCTGAGGACGTCACTGTATCTTGTATCTCGAGGTTGGAGTATATGTATGTATGTATCTTAGTGTTGGGTCGAAAAAGAGCAAAGAAACAAGATAAACAGGCAGTGGCAATAGAACAAAAAAAAAATATGCAAAAGATGAACCGACTCGCAAAACAGCAGATTATCTGAAATAAAAGAAAATGATATTAAAAAATAAAGAAAAAAGAATCGGCCAACAGGGGGACAGACACAAACCACTATGGCTGCTGCTTCTTCTTCTTATTATTATTCTTTTTTGTTCCTCTTCGTTAAATTATAGACACGATAGAAATCAAGCGGTGGGATAGATACTCAAAGCGGAAACCAGACGTGGTAGAGTAGCAATTTAGCTACACAAAATACTACACATGTAGTAGCATCAGTCGAAAAGTGGGAGAGCAGGGGCCTTTATGAGAGGCCCGAAAAGAGCACTTCGACACTACTACAGGAAGACAACGAAGACACACTGACCAGGCCGGCGATGTTTTGAGCAGAGTAGTCGTTAATGCATAAACTTGCGAAAATTGGCGATTCCCGAGGCTGGGGCTCGCCTTTACGGGATCTAGATATACAGCAAGAGATAAGTATGTATAGATATGATATGATGCATGTAGACGGGCAAATTGCTATGGCTGACTTGACAGGCAGATCAGAACTTATTTTTCTCTTTAGCTCCACTTGGTTGGATTGGAGAAGCCCGATCGCCCTAAAGCTCAGAGATCTAGTGGCCACTGACTTCACTACTATTATCACGATGGCTGATTATTCGGTCCCCATGTCTGGCCGGCTCCAGCAAATGCCCATGCCACCGATGTCGCTGGATCGACTTCCGGTGCGGGCTCTTAATACTATTGTCGAAGAAGAGATGGAGGAAGTAGAGGAGTCTCCGGTCAAGAACAAGAACTCTGCAACTATCCCCAAAAGCCACTATCAGAGCCAGAACGACAGCTTGCTGGTTCGTCCACAATGGGCTTCGTCTTCACAAGACAACGACATCAACGAACAACTTGTTCAGCAATGGCTTTCGCCATCTAGTGATCGCTTCCCGACTCCCCGCGGCTTCCCAACGCCACGGGGTGTTCACTTTATGCTAGCGCCGACTCTGCCGTCGTCCCCGTCCGCAACTTCCGAAGATGAGGACGAAGAAGATCTTATGCGCAATGACTACTGGCAACAACCGTATCAACAGCAGAGCCAGCAGCAAGCAAATGCTAAGGAAGTGTCCTCTAGTTCGTTCTGGGTGAATGCTTCTGCTAGTAGAACCACCGGCACCAACAACAGAGACAGCATTATGACAGATGTCACTGAATTCGATGACATCTATGATATCTCCGACGATGAAACCCGTTCACGCCGCCAATCACGCCAGACTATGCGTCTTTCCATGTCGGATCCCAGCGCCCGGCCAGTCTTCAACGAGGCGCGGAAGCTGCTGGCGCCACTTGTTATTCCAACCACCAATGCCACAGTCGACAACCATGAGGTCCTACAGTCGGCTAAGAGTGCCAAGAGCGCCAAGAGCGCCAAGAACATGTTGCTCTCGCCCGTTGCGCCTACGCCGACCACGGCTATCTTGATGTCACCGGCCGCCGCGAGCTTGATGGCTCTGCGCCAGGCTCAAGTCCTACTACCCGTGTCAGCCACACCGTCATTGGATGGCTCGCAGACCTCCGAAGCTTTGGCTGCTATGAGCGCGCCGCCAACTCCCATCATTGGTAACGATGATGACGAGCAGGAAGAAGATATCGGCACCAGAAACGTCCACCGCGGTGCTGGCGAGTGGCGTGGCATTAGCGTGCATCTTCAGCCCGACGCTCTACAGACTCTGCACGCTCTTGCCTCTAGCCCTAGCACGCTTGATGTAGTTGCTGAGGAGCTCGACGATCATGAACAGATGTCTGAGCACCAACTGATCGAGATCCCCGAGCAGAGCAACACTATGCAGATGCGCCAATTTGCCCAGTCGCCCATCCTGATAACGTCTCCCGGACAGTCGCTAACCAAGAGCTCTGCTGAGTCTTCTGTCTCCCCTGTTCCTACTGATGAGGGTGATGTTGATGTCGATGAGCAACTGGTGGCCGCCGAGATGCGTGAGATGACACAGCAACCCTTCCTGTCCTTTGGCTCTTTCCCTACAGGCTTGGGTCAACGCGCGTCCGCCCCGACCCCGCCGTGTGCAATTGCCCCGATGAGCGCCGCCCTCTCAGCCCGCTCGTCGTGGGCTGGCTTGACCGCTCTGGATATTCCATCGCCCGGTGGCTTCTTCAGTGATCTATCACCTCGCACTCGGTCTACTTGGGACTCGTACTTTCCTGTCGTCGAGGCTACTGCTACCGCCACTGTTTCCGTCACTGCTGCCGTGATTCCCATGCCAGTCTTGGCCGATGACAATATGGCACCACCAACTTCTGCAACTGCCGAGCAATTCTACAAGGCCCCATGGAACCGTGAAGCCTCGCCTCCCCGTAGCGCCTTGCGTGATCAGCGCATCAACTGTGGTATCCCGCCTGTGCCCCCTCTACCTCAGGTATGGGGTATCCCCACTGTTCCCCGCAACGGAACTCAAGGCCACCTCTTCCGTGGCCGTCCATCTGAGCCCGTTGAGCACATTGTCGAAGTTCGCTTGAGTGCCCTTCATCACGAAGATGACCAGCCTACCGCGCGCCCAGTCTATGCCCCTTCTGCCGCCGATGAAGAGGAGATTGAAGAAGAAGAGATCACACCCGAGATCGAGCCTACTGAGATCATCATCGACTACAACCCCGAGTATGCGCGCAAGCAACAGCTCGTGGCTCTGTCGAACCTGGACCGCACTGAAACGTGGCTACTGGCCCAGAACGCCTACCTCAACGGAACTCACGGTAGCGGCGATCTTAGCCCTTCGGAGAGTGCTCAAAAGATCAGTGATCTGTTTGCTAGACATGTGCGCGCTGCTAATACCGATAACAAGGCGGTCTCCAGCACTCAGACTACCATTTCCACTGCTCCCACCTCGGTCAAGTTTGATGACGAGATTAAGCCTCTCGTGCCAGCCAAGGATACCCCTAAGCTATCCCAGGCTGTGGTCGCCATTGCCCGCGTTGATGCCCCCGTGCGGAAGAGTGTGCGCTTTTCCATCGCAACTGTGCAGTCTGATATTCCCTGCCAACTGCCTTTCCCCATTCTCCGCCATGAGAGTGCCTACTACCGCGCCTTCCTTGACTACCTGATCCGCTCGCGTCCTACTGATGCCTTTGTTCACCGTACTGCCCGTTTCGAGGCTCTACAAGCCCAGCGTGTCGTCAACCGTGCTGTCCACCGCAACCTTCTATTTGGAAAATTGCAACTCTCTGTGCAGCCACAGAGCCCCCAGAAACGCCTCTCCGCTAATGTGGCACGTGCTGACGCTGAGATAGTCGATGATCCCAACCGCCTCCGCCGTGAAAAGGAAACCGAGGCAATGACCCAGATGGCCGCGTCAACATGGCTTGTGCAGGCTTTCAAGCTGCTCAACAGTGGCTCACTCTTCAGTCGCCCTAGCACTACGTATCTCGATGCCCGTCGCGCTAAGAAAGCCCGTATCTTGGACCTGGGTGCTGCTGCTGCTGGAGAATGGGGCTGGCACGCCGCTCTGGCATACCCCAACGCAAAAGTATACACTGCCACCACCAAAGCTGCTCGTCAGCTGAGCAATTCCAACATCGCGGGCCCAGCCAACCACCGCAACGTGGCTCTGGATCGTCTAGTGCGTCTGCCGTTTGCCGATGCATACTTTGACGTGGTCTCGGCGCGCGATCTACACAGCGTTCTTAAGACATGTGGTGAGCACGGTGAAGATGAGTGGAACTCGTGTGTTGTTGAAATCCAGCGTGTCCTTAAGCCTGGTGGTATGCTGGACTTCTCGCTTCTGGACGCTGACATTGTCAACGCTGGCCCTCTTGGTCTGGCTAAAAGTGTCGAGTTCGGCTTCACTCTCAAGACTTTGGGCTATGATCCTGCTCCGACTAAGCCGTGGATCAATCGCCTCTTCCGCGCCGGCTTCGAAGATGTTCGTCGTGTCTGGATGTGCCTCCCTCTTGGCGAACGCCGTCGCCAGCAACGCCCCGTGCTCTCCCTTGCCATCCCCTCGTCTTCCATCCCATCCAAGCAGTCTTCGTCGGCCACATCGTCATTTTCACCAGCTGCCTCTGCCAGCTCCAGTGTCAAGTCCCCTCCTGGTAAAGTCCTCGCCATGCAAGCCATGGTGTCAGAAAATGCCTTGACGGGCTCGACCGATAACATCGGCGCTCTCTGTGGCATGCTAGGCTCTTGGAACTGGGAGCGCTGGCTTCTGCGCTGTGAGATGGAAAAGGTTGCCAGCGAGCTCCGTCTGTGCGACACTACCAATGCTGGAGAAGCTATGCTTGAGGCTGAACGCTGCCTAGACGGCGTTGCTGCTGTCATCGAGGAGGGCCGTAACTGCGGTGCCGCGTGGAGAATGCTAAGCGGCTGTGCACGCAAGCCTGAGTAACCGATAATCTATACGATTGGTTGCCTGATGGAAATTTTCTTGTTGTCGTACTTCGTTTTGCAATCGCATTTCCTGCTCTGTTTATGTCATCCTGTTTGTTCCACAATTTGATACCGTTCTTTCTGGTTTTGTTTTCATTTTCTGGGAGTTTCCTTGTTTGCCATTTCTTTCTTCTTTTTTCGGTCTTTTCTTATTCTCAAGTTTTACCTCTTTTTTTTGCTTATTACGTTTCCCGCCTTATTTCCTTCTAATGAGATTCCGACCCTTTATCTACCTTGTTTCCCATACTACTTTCCGCACTTGTGTTACATGAGGACTTGTCTTCTATAACCACAATCTAGAGTTAGTCGAAGAACAAGAAGATGACCTCGTTATGATCGGAATCTAATAAGCTAGAGGGAGAGTAAAAAGATCATGACTATGTCTAACTTAACTGCTACACTTGCAGTTTATTCCACGAAGCTTAGTGGTAGTGTGTACACGACGCTTCTCCAACTTCCTCTATGTTCTCACATATCTTCAATATATACCAAATTCAGAATATATTTCACGTAACTTCAGTATATGTTCATTTAATAGAAGAGTTGATGATAATCTATTTGTTTGTAAATACCGGTCTTATGTTTTGTAGACATGGCAATATGATAGATAACGTTTTGGTAAACAATGTGCTACTCAAAACCATGTCCATACTTGTTGTATATATAGAAGGGAAAATGAAAATGAAAACAATGAACAAAAAATACAACCTAAAATTTACCAAAGTAATGAACGGAAAAGCAAAAACAATTCAAGTATCATCGCACAACCGCGATAGGTGCAGCATTCATCGAAACTACTTGCTTTCCATACAAGCCGTGACCAACCTCACCGGGAATCGGTTTTCATCATGTATCTTCATGTTATGAAACTCCCATGCCGCATCTAACGATGTTTTTTTCGGTCATTTGGCTCGTTTCAAATCCTCGAAGAAAAGAAAATCAAAGCTCAAACAAAGGCCAACAGAAAATGAAAAAGAAAAAAAGACAAAAAACCCCAATTCATCCACGCAATAATTCATCTTAATCAAGAGTAACGCGGTATAATATCTGAAAAGATAATACACGGTTGTCCTCTGGGAGAAAAATATTTCTCCATATATAAACGTTGCGCAGAATAAAAACAAAACAAAATAGAAAAAAAAAACACACAAGCCGCCGATCGTCTTTAAAAAAAAAGGGGGGGTAACACGAAAAGAACAAGATATATCCACCGAAGTATAAAAAAAAGAAAACAAGATACGAGAAGAGGTATCCAAGAACAAATAAACAAAAAAAAAAAAGAGAGGGAAAGAAGAGTCAGTAAGCAAACAAAGCATGCGACATACCAGGAACAATAGGAAAGGCTTGATTTAATAGATTCAAGTTTCCTTCTTATCCTTGATTTTGCTTTTGACGGAGCCTTGAGATTGTACAGATTGAGTATCGGACCAATCAGCTTTGGGAGGCACACCGCCGCTCGTACTGTTAACAGCAGCGCCTATCGAGCCAACAATAACACCACTTAAGCCCGGAGCAGTTGCGCTCTTGGGAGACTGTGAAGATGGCACAATCTCGTTAAGCACACACTCATCAAGATGCTCGTAGAACTCTTGGGCCGTTATGAATCTGCCGTGGCAGATAGAACACTGTGCCTCGTGATTAACTGTGCTGTTGTTGTTCGTGGTCGCCGTCCGACCTGTGCCACCAATGGGCCGCCGGCTGTTAGGCGGGGCCTGTTCAACATGATGGATGGAGGTTAGATGGCGCTTGAATACATCTGCACGGTTGAACGCCTTCTCGAACCCTGTGCCCACACCTTGGCAGAATGGGCATATCATCGTACCCTTGTAGTGGGTTAGGGCGTGTCGGTTCTTGTCGTACTTGCGCGCAAAGCCTTTGGTGTGGTACTCGCAAGACTCGATAGGGCACTTTTCAGGGCGCTGTTCTTGGTGCGTGAGCATATGTGATGTCAGATCCTTGAACACGCGTCCGCAGTCGATGAAGGGGCATCGGGTTCGGTTTTCAGGCGTCTTCGATGGCTCGTATGGCGGCTCTTCTTGCATCACGCCCGGCGGCGGCTGAAGCGGGTTCACGGGAGTTGCACGGCCCGGCTGTGGCTGGTATGGCGGGTGGCTGCCAACAACCCGAGGAGGGGGTGGAACTTCAGTAGCCGTGTGCAAAGACTGTCCTGGTGTACTGCTATACGGAGAAGGCGGGGGAGCCTGAGGGGGAGAACTGCGTCATCAATGGCGGAGGCTGAGGCCGGTTGTGGCTCGAGTGCGGCTGGGCGTGGTGATACCCGCAAACCATACAGCAGCACTTGATTTGAATGGTCACGTACGACGTATACACGGGCTATAGTCCCAATTCGCCGTTGATAACATCTATATCTCATCAGGCCGAAGAGGTGATTCAAACTATGG
>RHDR01000184.1:0-48007 GCA_009806295.1 Davidsoniella neocaledoniae
TACATGCCTATGACAGAATCTTCAAGGTCCTTGTCTTTTTTTTTTTACCTATGCTCACTTATGACTCCTAGATTTTCCAAAATACTACTACATCTCAAGGTTGTCTTCAAGCAATACTGAACATCAAACTTGACACAAAGCGATTCTTCTCTTTTCAATATCCCAACCGCCTTTCAATATCGTAGCCACTTTAATTAAATAGTAAATGTATGTATGTACATAGTATACAGAACAATCCCAAGGGATTCAAACCCCTCTATCAACTATAATCAAGTATAGTATAGTGCAAGTTCCTTGTGGTCCTTTCGTATTTGTCTAGCGGCCTGTAGTGCGTTTCCAGGGCCCTGATAGCAAGTCTCAAGTACTATGGTCGGTAACCTCCCCTGAGATTCCCGTCCCAGTTCTAGACCATTTCACTTGAAGGAGGACATGACCGGCTTCTGGTCACCGTCTATTGGTCACAATCATTGTTGTATCTCATCGCCAATTATTTCATCAGTATACTCCATCAGTAATCAAAGCTGATCAACGTCAAGATAAAGAACACCTATATTCTTATGTAAGCAATTCCTTACTGGTAGCTAGAAATGAACATTTATTACAGATCTTAGGTTCTCTATTTAGTGAATCTTATACAAATTGAAAAGAAGCCATTTGTGTCAGGCAAAAAACTTGTGATGTAGCATATTATCTAGACCCTAGCTACATGTTTATCTACATGTCAAATACAGGGTTATTTCAATATAACCTTTCTTGCTCTAGACAACTGTCATCTTCTTTATGCCAGCTGTCAGCTGCCAGCTACATCATGAGCTTAACAAAAATGGGTAAATATTGGCAAAATATAACTACACCAAGTTAGATATGTTATAGACAACTAAACAGGCTGTCCAGAAGCCTTACTAGGGCATTTATTTGACTTCAGAAGACGTCACTTCTTGCATGCACGATCTTCCAACTTCAACGTCACACTCTTTTGCAACGCCATTGTGCTCTCTTTTTTTTTCCCTCTTTGCTTGTTAGACTGTTTCCCACGGGCTTTGTTTCTTTGAAGTTTTCAGTGAAGCTATATATATATTCCTACTTATCTACTTCTTATTCTAGCCACGTAGACTATACAAGCGCCGTTCACCATGTTGTCGTTTGAGGTTGATTGGATGAGCCTGGTGCTGCCTTTCGCCTACCTGACGGTTCTCGTGGGTTCCCTGATGACCTTCTCAAGCATTTACCGCAAACGCAAGGCCGGTTCGTACTCTATAGTCTACTTCCCAACTTGACAGTCCACTCTTGCTAACCAAATCGATTTCGCAACATGTATAGCCCAGAGCGCCAACCTTGCTCCATGGTTCCCACCACATCTTCAGCGCAACATCTACCACTCGCTCATGCACATGAACCTCGACTCCAACGAAGCGGAAAAGAGCCCACGTGTGCCTGACAGCGTGATCCGTGCCGCGCTGCTACGCAGAGCCGTCGAAGATATCCACCGTCTGATTCAGATCCGCACTGCTAAGCAGGCGCTGACTTCATTGCTAGCCAAGGGCTCTGTCAGTGAGGATCTGTCTCAGCGCTTCCAGCGTGCCGAGAAGGATATGGAAGATGAGTTGCGTGACGTCGTCATGGAGGTATGTAGCGAATCAAAGCTAACAAGGAAACTTAAAAGAGACATATAACTAACATTTTTTCTTTCACTCATGTAGGCCAACGCTCTGCAACCCAACTGGGGCCAGGCCATCTTCCAATCCGCCAACGAAATCGCAGCCAACCAGGCTTTCAGAACAAAGCTTGCCGAGGTTGAATCTCAGACCGAGGCCGACAAGGAATGGTGGCAGAAGCGCAAGGCCGCTATCCAGGAAGAGCTACTCCTTGAGATTGATGAAGACAAGAAGAGTGGTAAATAATCTGCACGCAGCACATCGCACATACGTATATCCAGCGTACAAAAAGCCACAATTTTATCTCTTCACGACAAAGATACCCGAGACAACAAACTGCACATTCTCTCTTTTTCTCCCTCTCTTTCTGTCGAGGTTATCAGAGTCCATTCCACCAAGAATGGTTCTCTAGTATGCTAGTGCTTCTTGATACAGCTTCTGCAAGCTACAGTTGCTGTCAGCAACATATCTGAATAGCCAAGAAGAGGCACAAAAGCTCCGCCTTGGCAGAATTTGCATTCTACATCATCCACATTTCTTTGATTTGCTGTACCGGCGTTAAACTATGGTAGGACGGGGGTGTTTTATACATTTTATACTATTTGATTTTATCTGATTTCTCGGGTTGGGACTCTGTTTGTTCATTTGGAGATAGTTTTCGGTTAGTAAAGAGCCACGAATTAGCTTTGCGTATAATAGATAGAGGGGGCCAATTTGATTTCTATAAAACAAGAAAATGAATATGATAGTAATTTGATGTACATTTTAGTGTGTGCAGTGCGTGATCATTAAAGGTAAAGGATATCTATGAAGTTGAATGCTAATTACATGCTATAATTGACGAAAACGAAGAATATTGAAACTGAGAAAAGGAACAAATAAGGTGCAAATATTATAGTGGGTTACAAGAGCATTTTAGTTATGAACCAAAGACTTATCTCGAGGCTCGGCGTTTGTGGTCGGCGATATAGAAACCGAATGTCTGTGGAAAGACAAGTGACCATTCACATCACCGTCTCCGTCTAAGGCCCTAGGCAAAGGAAATTGAGAATCACCAGAACTCAAGCTAGATGTTCCTGCAGACTCGACTATCAGGCCACAAGAAACACCCGCGGCTTTGCATCTTGAGCAATATTCCAACAATCTGGGTGAAGATTAGATGGTGGTGGAGTTACTGATGAGATATTGTAGTTTGAGATGGCAATCTCGGCCTGCTCCGGGCTAAAGAAATCAATATCGTAGTAATCAAATAGAGCAGGCGCATAGATTGGCGCTGGGCGTTCCTTCTTCTTGCGTCTAGCCATACCACGGCTGGCATTAGAACGGCGGACATCGGTGGCTATAGTCGGCGCCTTAGTGGATCTAGCTGGGTTTTCGGTCAAGGACAATCTTATAGAGGACAAAGCAGGCCATGAGGAACAGGCTGTCAAGGGCGGAGATGGTAGTGGATGGGTTGGAGGTGTAGAAGGTAGGGTGGGAAAGGCAGGTACATGCTCTGGCGCCAGATATTCACGAATAATGTCTGTATATCCTGGAGAGCCTAGCGTCTCATCACATCTCGCCACTGTAGCACGTGGGCTTAAGCCGTCCGTGATGAAAGATGTCTCGAGATAGAACTCGTCACCTACGTCTATGGGACTCACAGTGCAGCTATTCAACACACTACCAGCAGCCCAGCTCCTCGCCTTACCCTCAGACACCCGCTTTATATACACACTGGGATCTTCAATCGGAAGGTCACTGGAGGATGCTAGATGTGCATGGTCCGGGAACTCGGCGTGTGGCGGGGCGGAAAAGGGCGTTTCGACTGCATCTTCGGCGTCCCAGTCGCCAAACGGTGGTGTGATCTCGGACCATGATTGTGCAGGTGGTGCGCCAGCGGGGATCTTAGCCCAGTTGTGCGCAAGTGATGAACGGTGGAAATCGGTTGTGTAGATAGTGTCGGTGTCGGTGTCAGTGTTAGTATTTGAGTTACCATCGCTAGCTAAACTAGTAGTAGAACCAACACCAGCCGTATGTTTCAGCGGATCTACGGCTGAGCAATGGACTGGCGATCGTTCGATTGTAAACTCCATGATTTTCTGGATAGCCTGTGCTGTCGATTCCGTCTTCCTTTCTGGGAAACTCTGCTCCGTCTCTGCCTTCTTTTGTGAGGAGCAGTCTGTGTGCCGAGCAAGCGCCTCTTTCAACCCCAGCAGGCCCTCGTAAAACCAACGTCTATGTTCTTCAATGTCAGCGTTGCAGTCACAGTGCAAAGACGAGGTGATATGGCTCCAGTTGTGCGTACCAAGATCGTAGAACAGCATCAGGAAGTCTAGTTGCTGTTGCGTTAGATTGTAGCTACAGTTGAGGGTAGATCTTGAGCAGGTATCCTGGGAGTGTAGAGATGGCGAAGTATTGACAGGTTGTGGGTAGCAACTAGGATGATGTAGAATCGGTGATAGAGGCAAGTCCGCTGTTGAAGAAGTTGCAGATGGGTCCATGATAATCGTATGGTTATTTGTAAGTAGATAGTTTCTTAGATGATTAAGTGGTGGTAGAGCTAGATATTAGTGTGTGACAGTCAATATAAATGTCAGGTATATGAAGACAATATAAAGCCAAAGCAAAAAAGAACTTATAAGACAAAAACGCAGGGACCATGCGAATATATACAAGTTCTAGACACTGGCGAAGCCGGAACTTCAAAGACGGTCTAGGAAAATTGCTCAAAGAAGGTATCAATAGAGGATAAAAGAAGCCCATTTACGGGCTATTCAAAGACAGAGCAGCAGATTTTGAAATGGACGAGACAAAGAAAAGACTTATTGTACTATCAAAGAACGGATAGGAATAGAGAAAGACATACGTCCATATATTCTGGTCTAGCTTTGGTGAAACAGTTTAAGCCTAAAGAAACACACACAAAGGCCAACAAAGAAACGTCAAATAGTACGGGAGAATATTATTATCTAAACTAAAAGGGACATTACAAAAAGACTCTGGGCAGTGTATAAGGTGGTGACGTTGTAAACAGAGGATGAGACGTCAAAGAAGAAAACAAGAAAGATAAAAGAGCAGTACACAATCTATATAATACGGGGGCAAGAAACACCGAGACTCTGGGAACAATAACAAACAAAGAAAACCCAAGAAACTCCGCGCCAGTCGAGATAACAAGAAAAAGAATAATAAAGGGCAGGGAACATCACATTGTGCCGTCTACATCCACTTCACCTTAGCAATGTGGTCTGCCTTCTTGCGGCTCGCCTTGACATAGCCTAGTAATCTCAGTTCCGCCAGACCACGATAGAACAGACTCAACGCCTGCCGTTCATCCATATCAGAGCCCAAGGCACCCTTGAACGCGACCCATAGATCAGCCACGTTGACTAGTGAGCCGGCCTCGAGATAGAGTTTGTAAAGAATGCAAGTAGCCGGTGGCACGCCCTTCTTTTTCTTCTTCGCCGGCTCCAGCTGCTGACCGTCCGCACCCGGTTCCGTCTCGGCATTTGCGTCTTCAGGGCTATTATCAGAGCAGCACGAGCATGCCAGGTAGTCCTGAGGCCGTGCTAGACCACGCTCAAAGACCATAGGAGGCCGCGGCACGAAGACATCACGGTGCGGAGCACGGTTATCAAACATCCACGCCTCGTGCAGCACCTGCTGACTCGAGGGGAACAGGTCAACCTTGACAGCAGGTGTGTCGACGGGACTCAATGGTGTCGTTGGATCGCCCGCCTGCCGCACCATGTCGGTCAACAAATTACATAGTCTGTCGACAATGGCCGAATAGGCACGGTCTGTATCTGTAAGCACGGCTGAGTTGAGGGATAGCTGGACGCGCTGGGCGACGATGGTGGCGCGCGCCATCTTGTTCGGGCTAGAGTGTACACTGCGTAGAGTCGACTTGGCCACTTCGGCCTCAACTTGCAGACTGGCGATTTCGCCTGCAATTTCTACCAAAGCAGCCTTAGCTTCGGACGTGATGGAGCCGGCAAGTGTACTATCGAGCGCCAGAAGAATATGGGCTATAAGGCCACGAACGACATCAGGCTCGAAGTGCTTGATGGCCGTCATGGACGGTGAATCCGGGCCGAGTGAGATACCCTCAGCGAGCAGCTCGGTGTACACATCGAAGTAGTTGTCAGCGCGTTTCTCAATGGCACAGACAATCTCAGCAGCCACAAGCAGCTGACTAACATATAATTCGCGCTTCTCATGCACCCACTTCACAGTCTCGGCACGAAGAAAGTCGGCATCGACCAGCAGCCGCCGTGCCGTCTTAAACTCGCCGCGGGCAACCAAAGCCTCGACATGAGCGTGGAACGACGCCATAGACTTAATACCTTCTAGTAACTCAGGTTGTATCTGCAGCTGTAGAGCCTCCGTCGTCGACGTAGCTAAGCTATCATCTAGCAAGACGCTCAGCGGGTTTGCGTAGAAATGGCACATGTAGGCATACTTGAGCGAGTTGACAAACGATTGGATGCCCGCTACCTGGTCCTGCTGTCTATCGATGAACGAACGTAGCAGCGTTGAACCCAGCCGTAGCGATACGTCGGCTGAAGCCACCGCAACCCTAAAGACACGTGCCAGAATAGTCATGCTCTGCACCACGTCAAACTGTGCGCCATACAGCATACGACACGTTGACTTGAGGAGCCGCGCCTGCAGCATCTCCGTACTTGTAGCGATGCCGAATAATAGTGTGAACGGAATCTGTGCGCGCCATGAACTGAACACCGTGATTAGATCCGACAACAGCCCGCTCTCGAAGCCCTCGCCGTCTTGGAACGCCACGAACACATGCTCGCACGGCTCCATCTGCGCGTCGAGATATGCCTTCAACGCCGCCAGGTCGTAGTCGAGGAATTTGGTTCCAGTCTTGCCCGTCTGCACCTCGCCATCTGCCCCTTCATCATCGTCGTCGTTGTTGATGGTTGTCGTCGTTGTATCGCCGGGCGCAGTCACAGTAGTTACTCCACGAACAACTTGCTTCAGCGTTGATTTTATCGTCGTGGCATCAGCTGACCGCAGCCGGACAAACCGGCTCGGTAACGCCTCAGTCAGACTCTCACCTAGCTGCTCGAAGAGGAGATCTTGCGAGGCTATGTTGGGACCCGTGATGATGAACGCCGAGGGGATCCGTGTCCCACACTCGCCTGCTGAACCGTCGACAAAGTCACACACCTGGTCTAGTGTCGCCTGGTTAGCTGACCGGAGCTCGGCTCGCACGCGCTCTTCGATTTGACCCCATCGGTTGCGGAATAACTTCTCGCGCAGTATCGTCGATGGCTCTATTTCAACGCCCCCCATTAAGGGCACGAACAGGTTGTTGGTTGTCACGCCGTTCTTCTTAGTAGGTGACTCAGGTTCGACCGCAACCTTCTTGATTGAGCGTCGCTTGTTCAGCGGCCGATCACCTGGGAAGATATCATCGTTGTCATCTGGCCGGAAGACGTATGCCACCTATTTTCCATAGTGTTAACATCAAGTTACTATTGCTTGCACAGGCAATGAGCTTTTTTAAAACTCACAAGGTCATCGTGTTCGTTCGATATCGAGTCCATTACGTGTAGAGATAGACAGGTCTTTCTATATATGCCTCTAGATGTCACTTTCTTCGAACAAGCTACCGGCGGTTTCTTTTGCACCCTAATGCTAATTACGCCGTATTACGTCAATTCTAAAGGAAATCTCTTCGTCCCGTTCAATACAGATTCCCAAAAATTTCGTAAAGGCGAGCAATGCTGAGTGTTGAACTTGATTCGGGGAGATTCCAGACAACGATTTCTGGCGCGAAAACACGACTCTTCTCTTTCTCTCTACGCGTACAGTGTATGTATATTTACGGTACTGTGGTGTTATGAGTTAAGCATAAACACAGTAGCCATCGAGTTCGCCCCACTATTTCTTCTTGTGATGAATGATAAGTCAACTAGCTTACAATCACATTCTTTCTTCTAGGTCATGTTGTTTAGTTTCCTGATATCATTGACGGAAATGTTGTTACTTATAAAGAATCATTCAGTTGTTATCTTCACATTAAGTTTTATAGTATGCTAAAAAAATGAGCGCCTAATGTCCATCTTATCACGCATTTTGTCGTTCTTGATTTGATTATATTTAACGTCTAACTAAATCACTAAGATAATACGGATTGGTTACCGGACAGATATTCAAAGTCCTCCGCTAGACAAACTCAATAGCTTTATATTTACGGGACGACACCGTTCCCTAGCCCCGAAGAATTAGTGGTCCATACCTCCACTAAGAATAGCAAAAAACAAATACAAAAAAAAAAACCAGTGCCTCCACAAAACCATTTCACCTCCACTATTCAGTGAGCCTCCAAGAGGCTGGTGATCGTGGCCGAGTGTGTGCGTGAGGCTCTCTGAGGTGAGTGCAATGAGACTCGGGAGATCAGCGATCGAAAAGGTGTTGCGAAAAGAGGGGTCGGTCGCTGGTGAGAACGTCCCTCGAGAGGGGAAAAGTCGGGCTCAAGGCCTCACAAAACGGTGCATCTAAGACAACAAATGTAGAAAAAGAAGATGAGAATAGATAGACAGCAGCATCGGAAATATGTGCTAGTCGCTCTTAAAACTCCACGATGAAGGGGAAATTTTCGTCTTTGGACGGAGGGTGAGGTACTCGAATTCAAAGGTACCCCACCCCCTCCCCCGGGGTAACCCTAATATTTACAATTTAAAGTGTCGTAAGTCGTAAGACATTTGATGTTAACATGCACAAGTTAGAACATATCATCACGTTTAGATAGGGGATAAGTCATAGTAAAACTTAGAAGAAAAAAAAAACTGAATTCAAAAACTACCCAGTGTATAGCTGCAAAAAAAACAGAAGGAATCAAAAAACAGTATAATATGAATCAAAGAGTACAACGACCAGATATTGCTGCGAACATGCAATAGCCGAATAAACAGAAATAAAGACAAGCAAGAACAGCGTCAAGATACTTTTGCAGTTCAAGGCAACGGAAAATCATCCCTTCTAACCAGCTATACTTTCCGAGTTAAGAGGAAACATGTTCATCAACCACTAGAGAAAGTAGCCAGAATCCAGTCTAATAACGAACATGAGAGAAAATGATTAAAATAATAGCATCGAGTATATCGGACAAGGGCAAAATAATTCGCATATATGTCCTTGAAATACGTTGAGCATACATACTAAATATCTCTTTTTTCGCATCCGAGATCGACTGGTTGGTGAGTTCTGATGTGATAGCTTGTGGAACTGGCGATTTTTTTCATACAAATGCCCGAGTCAATAATCAAGAGAAAACAGTCAAGAATAGTAACCAACAAAAGCCATGAGTAACCGAAAAGGAAAACGGAGGGGGAAAAATAGTAACAGGGAAATGTAAAATAGGCTGTGGCGTTGATACCACCATGGCACAATTTGTCAGGGTAAATTTGAAAAAAAAAAGTGAGAAAGAAAACAAAAGGAAAGAGATGTAAAATAATAGAAGAAAATGATAGAAGAAAGTAGGTCATTAAAGGTAATCTAGTCAATCAGTCAATGATACTAGAGAGTCGGTGTTTACGCATCGGCAGCCTGGACATAACAAAAAAAGGTAAATAGTTAGCTTTGTGTGTAATGTGAAATGGGGGGTAATCTAGTTTAAATGTTCTGCTGATCGTGCCTATCTATTAACCAGCACACAGCATCGGTATTCTCTAGCGACAAATCAATCGGCGTTGTGATTGCGAAATGAAGCTGACAATGGTGTACTTGGTGGTATAGTGCATGACAGAGATAAGCGCCAGGAAACTCCCCGAACAGACACAACTCAGCTAGACTCAGTGCGCGAGTTGCTGCATGTCGATACCGATACGTGCTGTTGTTAGGTTGGGGTTTTTTATTGACCGGGTTCACTGGTGGGCCAGATTCGCGTCTTCTGCAGAGGCGATTGATGCCTATATGTATAGGGCACAAATGAGAAATCTCGGCGGGCGCACCACCTTGCTAAAACCGAAGAAGTATATGTGTTGTGTAAATGAGGGGAAGTATGAGGGAAAAATTAACATACCACTTCTTCGTCTGCCTTATCGTCTGACGCATCCGCCTCCACGACCTTCATCGTCTGGTCACCTACTACCGTGAGATCGCCAACTTCATTGTCTTCGCCCTTGGCATGAGCCTTCTCGCCGTTCACTCCATTTGAGCCCGATGCAGGCTCGGCTGCTAGAAGCTTGTTCCACGTGTTCAACAGGCTAGTTGACCGCGCCTTGAACTTGTACTCGGCCTCGAGAGGAATGTTGTCCAGCTTCAAGACAGCCTTGAGAACCTTGTTGATCTTGGTGGCACGAATGATGCTGACTTCCAGATCGGGGAAGGCCTCAAGCTTGGTCAGGTACTCGTTCATGGAGGGCATCTCATCAGCCTTGGGCTCGACATCGCGAGTAAGCAGACCCTTTTGTAGTTTGTGGCGGAAGAAGCGAACTTCCTTCTCCTTGCGCTCGTGGCGCTCCTCAGCACTCAGCTGTGGCTCAACAGGAGCGGCGGCCTTCTTCGCGACTGGCTTGGGCTTGTTCGATTTGGTCTTCTCGCCGTTAGACTTGGAAGCGGAAACGTTGATCTTGATCTTGGGTTTCTTGACATCAGATCTTGACTGTGGTTGGTGGAATAATTGATTAGTAACGTTATATCGTAATAATTACATGAAGTCCATTTTTGGTTTTTTTCCGCAGATGGGACAACGCATGAACTTGATGCAAAAAAGATGTACTTACGTCGTCGTCAGCCTTGCGCTTCTTGGCCTTCTTAGGAGCCTCGTCATCAGGGACTTCCAGACTGGATTTAGCCTTCTTCTTAGCCGCTTCCTTGGCAGCCTCTTCTGCAGCAACCATTTCCTCCTGGAATTGCTGCAGCAAGTCCTTGTAGTATTGAATAGGGTGTGCTTCGGAGGCAAGCTCGAAAGCAGTCTGTAGATCCTTGCGCATCTTATCAGTCTTAGTTTCGCTGGCCTTCTCGGGAGTAAGCTCAGAGAGGATGGCGTTTGGCACCCAGCCGCTATTGGTTTAAATGTTAATTGGCTGTTGATCAGGTGGTTTCATTTGTTGGAGTACGTGGCCGTGGAGTATTCCACGGCCCCGAAAACAACGGCATTATCCAAAATCATATCCGCATCGACCGAACCGTATTTGATGATGAAAATGCGTATATCAATTACAAGGCATCGTGACTTACAACTCGTTAGTGTAGAGGTACATGACAGGGAAGGTTCTGTCATTCATACGCTTTCCGCCATCGGCATAGTCCTCACGGTATGTTCCATCAGCACGTCTGGCGGTGACGGGTCTGGTGCTAAGTAGCTGGTTGGGCAGCATGTCTTCATCGGCGATAATGGCGGGCCAGGCAGGGAATCCCTTGAGCTTCACTAGGAACTGATCACCAGGCTTTGCATCGCGATACTGCGGTGAGGTCTTGACGCCCTTCTTTTTCTTGCCACCCGCAGATCCGGCGGCGGCCTTCTTCTTGGGGGCAGGCTTGGGCTTCTGCTTTTTCGCGGCTGCTGCAGCATCTGACTCAGCCTTGTCATTGGTCTCGTCTGACTTATCGTTGGATTCTGTACACAAGGAATCAAATTGTTAGTGAATATTCGTAGCGGACATATATTGAGTATGTCCGAAAAAAAAACAAGGCTCGCCAACTCGTGGTTCCTCAGAATAGAAAGC
The DNA here is from genome assembly GCA_009806295.1 of Davidsoniella neocaledoniae. Lineage (NCBI taxonomy): Eukaryota > Fungi > Ascomycota > Sordariomycetes > Microascales > Ceratocystidaceae > Davidsoniella > Davidsoniella neocaledoniae. Next base: position 11,336 of record RHDR01000184.1, read on the forward strand.
GCGAGGCAAGGCTGTGCGCCTAGATGCGCACACAGGGCAGCTACTCTGTTGGCGACGGCGTTGAGACCCGCAGTCGAGCTATCGAGCGACCGCGCATATAGTGCGCTATCGACAATTTGACGACAGTATTGTCTAAACAATTGCGACTATACGATCTACCGTGTTGCGATCATGCGCCATGGCTGCGCGATGTAGGCCGTTTGGATGCTTATTCGGCCGAGGCATGCCTTCCCCATCGAGTAGCGATAGAATTGGCACCTACCTTCAACAGTTTTCTCATCGGCTTCGGTCATCTTGACATCCTCTTCGGTGGACTCGACGACAGCCATAGGCTCCTCCTTTTCGGGTGTCTTCGCGATAGAGGGCATTGTGGAAGTGATGTGTTTTATGTGAGTGTAGATGCGAAGATGGTTGGTAGATGGCAAGGCCGACTAGTTAGGTTGTGATCGAGGCAGCTCGAGAACGAGGTGATGCGACAAAAATTCTCGTTGCGCCGAGACTGTGGGGGAAGACCGTATGAGATAGTACAAACAGTATATAAAAATAAAATGTAAGATCAAAATACAGCCGGCTGCTGGTGATGCTCGGGGTATAAAGTGAAGAAATTTGATGAGTTATGTTAGGTAGATAGCCAAGAGAAAATGAGAGATGGAGGAGGAAAATTAATCCTGGGTAGGTTGTTAATGGAGCAATGTAAGCGGACGCGCTACGAGACGCGTTGGTTGCTAACGGCTTTTTTTTCTCTTCAACTCGGAAAAAACGAGCTTTGCTTGCTGCCAAGGGCCAAAGCAGAAAAATCGGTTCGAGATCGAAGATCGGGAACACCCAAGTGGACCAGAAATTGGTTATTATTAGACTCAACAACGACGCGGTCAGAGAATGGCAGGCTTCTTTTGACGAGCTGTAGGTTTTGAGAACTATAAGCAGTAGGATATATGCGTATTTAACTTTTTTCTTTTTCTCTTTCTATGTAGAGATGCTAGAAAAAAAAATTATCAAGAAAGAAAATAACAACACAGCGTTAACTCGTCGGAACGGTAAATATGACTTACGGGCGGCGTTCCTCCTGTGACTTGTTGCAGTAGCTACCAGTCAGAGCTTGCAGCGGATGTTACTCTTTCCCTATCGAAGTGGCAACTGCTACGCTGGCTCAAGTGGGCGTTCCAAGCAATGGGGCACAACAGGCGCGAGACAACTACCAAAGACGAGATCACTTGTGGAGACTGCGCTTGCTTCCCTCTTTTTCCATTTCTGCGCTCCCCTGCTTGTCGGCACTGGTCGATTTTTTTATTCTTTTTTGTTTCTCACTCCACGTTTTGAAGGCATTCTCGGTGCTCTTTGACATATTGCTCAACCAGACAATGCTCTCCAAAGTAAAATACACCAATGCCTGAAATGCTTGTGAACGCGGTGCTCGAAGCTGCCTCGAGCTTTCCGGAGCTCTCCGAGCTAAGCTTTCTCAGCGCTCGCTGCTTATTGGCTGGAAACTGATATCATAGCACGTGACCACAAGCAATGGTTTTTTCTTTTTAATTTAACGCTACAGTTTCGATAGGCTTCGATAAAGTGCTGTAATGACCACTGATTCTCCCGGCATGCATTTGTGTTTTTATTGCCTTATTGCTCTCTTTCTAACCAGGTCTGCACGGAACTCTTGATGGGCACGTCGACGTAAATTGCATGCTGTCATTGGGACCTCTGTTGAAATTGCTAAGATTGGCCAATGTCAACACCCAATTGAGTTGTCAAAACATCCCCCCTAAATAGCCTAAGCTCGAAGCCTTCTAGCGCTATAGAATGATGCCCGCAGGGTCCCCTTCAGTAACTTTGAGTTTCCCAGAGCGTTACCTATTTCGGCGTATTAGTGAATCGTCCTAGTTTGGCTTGTTGTCAAGCAACTCTTTTTTACTAGGCAACAAATCCAAGCGGTTCGTTCCCGTTGCTATTGTTTTTATTCGTCCTTTTGTCAGCCTACATCAAGACCTGCCTACAGATTCATCCTGGCATATGCGACCCGATAGCGCTCTTCTTCACACCGTCTATTATTGGTAGCGCGCCTCCAGCCTCAACTCCAGCGCATGGTGTCAATATGTCATTTGATATGTTGTTCTGACTTGCACAAAGGCAATATTTAACTGCAGTGATACTCATAATGCCATAGGCCGCTTCAGATGGCCACAATCAGTCTCTTCCCAGCCTCCTGTCGTTAGCCGACGTCACTACCTTTTTGTATTCGATGTTTGATCCATGGATAGTATACTACTCGCCAGCACATAAGCCACCTTAAACGATATGTCTTCGTGAATTCAGAATCATCTAATGCGTAATTATTTTAGTAGACATGAAACAAGGCTAAGAGAATGCAGATATGACACTATAGTATAGACAGAAAATGAAATTTGCAAACAGATAGAAAAACACAGAAACACCAATTCCCTTTGTTGTAGATGCCCGCTACCCTCTACTGTTCTTCCTCCTCCTCCTCTTCGCTATCAGTATCCATACCCTCTGCAGCGGTGACCTCAAACGCCTGCTCCTGATCAACACCCATGTAGCTGTCGCTCATTAAGAACAGCTTGCATTTATGCACACCAGCTGTTGGCACAGTGAACTCGAGCTTGATCTTGAGTTCTCTACCAACAGTCACTCTCTTGATCGCTAGTAGACTCTTGGTAGATTCTTCACCAACCACAAGCCACCAATTCTCCATCTTCTTGCTAGGGTAGAACGGCGCATGGACAGATGCGTCGAAATCGTCATCTTCGTCGATATTGCGTGTGATTGATACCTGAAGATATGCTGGTTCGCCGGCTTGGATCTCTTCCTCATCGAGGACTTGGTGCTCCAACTCGATATCGGGATACTTTTCGTTGGTGAACTTGGCAACTTCGACAAGTTGGTTGTTGGGTAGACCAAGTCGCATAATGAGAGACTTGTAACCGGGCTCTTCTGGGTTCATGGCCTCCATGAAGTCGAAAACATCGTTGACACTAAGATGATGTTAGTAATTTGTTGAGATGGTTGAAATGGGAACTACAGTATAAGATGTAAACTTACCCAGCATCGTTGGCAGCCTTGATAACCTCAGGGGAGAAGTGAGGAATCTGCTTCAGGGGACTGTCACGATCCCACATGGCCTGTACGACCATTTGAGACATCTCCATGGCATTCATAGTATTTAACCAACCCTCAGAAGACAAAATGTCAACAGCGGCACTCAGTAAGCTGAGAACCTTGGTAAGGATAACCTCCTGGTCTTTGGCTAAGTCGATAGGTAACTGCATGCGGGAGAAATGAGCCTGGAGGAGAACAAACGCCTTGAAGTGCGCAGATTCGCCATTGACCTCCGCCATTTTTACGGGAAGCATATTATAGATCTTGCGAAGAAGGCTCTCCTCGTGACGGCGTGACTGCAGGGTCTCGAACTCCGTGGCGGACGTGATTATCTCCAGGATTCCTTTGAGCTTCGTAGTCGCCTTAAGCGACATGAGGAATGTCTGCATTGTGACGTTGGAGATGTTGTAATAGGCTGCGATCATGGCGGCATTCTGGGGCGAGATTGAGCCATCCTCTTCGTCGAAGTCGATGATCTTAGCCTCAGTCAACTCGTTTACAGCTGTTTCTACGAGATCGGAAATGTACGTGCTGAGACCGTCGTGGCTAGTATCGGTGAGTGCGTAGTAACTAGGATTGGCTAAAAGGCGGCGGTAAAGATACGTGAAAGTAGTCCAGTTAATCGCGTCGTCGATAGACTCGATCATCTTTGTGCTGACTTCAGTGACAAGAGCGTCGTTCAGGTAGTTGTGGAGGTGAGATTCAACCGGCAGGCCCTCGTTGAGGAACTTCTTGAAGTACTCACGCTTCGCCGAGGGAGCCATGAGCACGCCACGTCCACGGCCATCCTTAGACGGCTTCAGGGCCTTGCCAAACATATGAAGAGCCTCTGCCATGGGATAATCGACATAACGATGTTCGCGACCCTCAAAATATTGAGTACCCATGACAATAACCAGATGAGCAGTGCTGCTCAACTCCCAACAAACATCACGAGAAGCAACCAGAACCTGGATAGCACCGTTGTCGTACAGATGTTTAACAATCTTCTTGTCATTTTGGCTGAGCGCTTCATGATAGTAGCCTACACCATGTGAAATAGCCTCAGCCAATGCCTCTTCGTGAATGTGTTCAAGAATGCGCTTTAATTGCTCAGGATCCGCATGCAGAAAGCGATCTTCTTGGTCATCAATTAGGCAAGCGGCAAGCAAGTCACGGGCCGTAGCGCGCGTTTGCTTTCTACTAGGCACAAAGACAATGGCAGGCTGGGAGGCCGAAAGTTGGAGAATTGAGAGGTATGTAGGCTTAGCCATAGCCAGCATAAGAGAAGGGAAATGCGGCACAGAGTATGATTGGATATGTAGTTCCAAGGGAATAGGACGCACATGAGGGCTAAAGTTGTAGATGTCATGTTTCTTAGCACCAATCCATTCGCCGATATCCCGAGCATTGGCTAGAGATACACTGAGAGCTACAATTCTCATCGGCTTCTCAATTTGTGTACGGATGAAGTGCATGCGCGACACAATTACTTCATATATGTAACCCTGTGAGCCACCGAGAAGATGAAGCTCATCTGCTATGAAGAGCTCCACAGTTTGTACATTCTTACGGCGACGCCATTGTCTTGATAGCACATCCCATTGTGAAGGCGTAGCGAGGATCAGATCACCTTGCTCAAGTAACTTCAAGTCACGAGTAGTCTCGCCAGTGAGTTTGACAATTTCCTTGCCGCCACGCACGCTACTCAGACGCTTTTGCCAGTCCTGGAGTTGAATATCAACAAGTTCCTGGGTCGGCGCAATATAGACAGTACGACCAGGCTCTTGTTGAGTCCACAGTCTTAGGATGGAGAACTCTGCACATACCGTCTTTCCACTTCCTGTTGGCGCAGAAATGAGCACATTCTGGTTTGTGGTGAAGAGGGAGTTGAATGTCTGCGTCTGGATACGGTTGAAGTGGTTCCAGTCAGGGTAAAGAGCCTGATAATCTTTCAGCTTCAGGGCAGACACAGGCAAAGGCTGGAGCTCGAGCAACTCAGTATGGGGAGGGAACTTCTCAGGAAGAATCAGCTTTTGGAAGCTAATTGGCAGACGAGTCTCCGAGTGCATCCAGCGGTCTGAAATAACGGAGATGAAGTAGTTTGGCGGCATAGGATCCGAAATAGGCACAGTGAAGTCGACGAGATGTTCGTTGTCCTCAGATAGAGCATAGTCCTTGCGCAGCAAAAACTGATCATAGAACAGGATTTCTTCACCATCACAGTCCTCAACTACGATCCAGAAGCCCTCGGAAGTTCCATGCACAACGTCATCCCATTCAAAATTAGGCGAGATAGAAAGGCCTACATGAAGCAGGGACCGGGTGATAGGCTTGGCATAAGCTTGGACCTCAAGGCGAGGGAACTTAGCAACAAGCTCGCAGACAGTCTTTCCAGCGCGTGGCATGCCCATAAGCTCACCCATCCGAGGCGGGTCCAGGTCGAAGTATGCGCTCCAAGGTGCCTCAATACGCTCCATCTTGTGGAAGATATCACGAGGGCAGCTTGGGAATTGACGCAGGGGGGGACATTGTAGGCCACATCCGCTTCTCAGCCATCTTGCAAAGATCAAGGGCAGTTTTTGCAACGGATGACCAACCCTTTCTCATTGCAATCTCAAAGACGGCACGCAGAATACGACCGGCAGATTGTGTGACATACACCATGTCGGCAACAAGAGCAAGACCATCAAGCTTGAGACGAGAGATGTACGCTTGTAGTAGTACGTTGATTTTGGTGTGTGGCTCCTCAATGCTTTCCTTGATGGGGATAGGAACCGACTGCAGCAATTTGGCGAGCTCAACCTTTTCGTCTTGACGGATGGGGATGTACTTGAACTCGGCAGATAATGCAAAGATTCGGAAGAAATCGATGACGTTGATAGAAGGTTGGATCAACGTGTTATAAGTCTCCATAGAGTCGTGGGTTATGTAGTAGTGAGACGCAATACGACCAAGTTCTGTCGACTGCAACTTTCCAGTCTTTTCATCATACTTGACAAGATTAGACTTGCGAAGAATGAGAGCAGCAGAATGTATCAGATCAACACGTTTCTGTTCCAACGCATCATCATCCTCATACTCTGCTCCAACTTGGTAGAGACCAGGCGAACGAAGCATACGGACAAAGAGATATGTGTAGCCAAGCCATTCGACACCTTCATCACGGGTTCGTACGTTGCCGAGTACAACTTCAGCATTGAGATTATCGATTAATCGGCTAACAAGCTGACTTTCAATGGGCAGTTGCTGGTTCATGAGTGAAAGGTAGTATTGAATCTCGGACTGAGACGTGATGATGATACCTTCACCATAGGTGTCGAACTGTGGACGACCGGCACGACCCAGCATCTGGAGCACATCCTGGGGACTTAGCTCAACCCAGTTACCCTTTTCTGGAGAGTAAACCTGAGTGCCTTTGATGATTACGGTATGGGCGGGCAAGTTGACACCCCAAGCAAGAGTGGCTGTGCAGACCAGCACTTGGATAGCACCACGAGCGAACAAATCTTCAACATCTGAACGATCCATTCGGTTCATACCGGCGTGGTGGATACCGAAACCTTGTGGAAGCAAGTCTTTGAGATCTTTGTTTGTGGCATCATCGGCAGCCTCCTTCAAAACTTCACGACTACCAGCGTCATGTTTCAGAATTTGATTGATTGTGCCAAGTTCCAAAGCCTTGTCGCGAATGTACCGTGCAGTTTTAGCCGTTTCTTTACGCGAGTGAACAAAGATAAGCATCTGGTTGCGATTCGTACCAACATGCTCAATGACCTTGTTATAGCACACATCGTTCATGATCTTGAGCTGCTTGATAGGCTTCCTATCGGTCACACCGACAAACTCTTGGCGAAGAGGACAAGGACGGAATGAGCCATCGAAGTGGAATACACCGGTGGTGGGGTCTGCGCGGATGAAACTGGCAACGTCCCGGTAGTTGGGCAGAGTGGCTGAAAGACCGACGATTCTCACGGGCTCGCCTGACTGTTCTGTTTTGCGGATCGTACGTGCCACAATACTTTCTAGCACGGGGCCACGATCGTCGTGTAGCAAGTGGATTTCGTCGATGATGATAAGGCGGACAAGGTTGGTGTAGGTGAGATCGGTGGCCTTGCGAGTGATGACATCCCACTTTTCAGGAGTGGTAACAATGATCTGGGTCTCTGCGATTTGTTGCTTAGTGAGTTGGCGATCACCAGTCAACTCGGCAACAGTAATGCCATATGGCTCTAACCGCTTGCCGAAGTTTCCGACTTGTTCCTGAACCAAGGCTTTCAAGGGGGCGATATAGACAATCTTGAATGCATCCAGATCGATTGTACCAGTAGCAGCATTGCGGTGCTTACCAACTTCGCGAAGGATAGTAAGCATAGACACGTTGGTCTTTCCACTACCAGTAGGAGCACAAACAAGCATATTGCCATCATCTTCGAAGGCAGTCGGGAAACACTTGGACTGAATTCGGTTCAGTGACTTGGTTGTGCTAAATGGTAACCGAGCCCATTCGGGCATTTCTGTGATGGGGATCAACGGGTCATTGGGATCATTGCGTTTCTTGGGAGCTGGAACGTGAATTTCTTCGTAGCCCTTGAATGTACGCTTTGTAGACCCCTCAGGCAAGCGGACCTTGGGATTGGTCATCAGATGGTTTCCCTGGTCAAATACCAAGTTTTCCAGGTTGATAGTTTTGCGAGGTGCAAGTCCACCAACAAGCTGGCCTTCGTTCTTCTCGGTCTTCGGTTGAGTGGCGATCATGTCGTTGGGAACGTCGATATCCATTTTTATCTCTTTCTTGAGCTTGGAGTCAGTTGAGCCTTTACCATGAAGCTCGTTAAGAACCCATTGTAAGCCTTCAGATGCTATCTCACGCTCAATGACTAACCGCTTCTCCTCCCCTTCAGCTCTTGCTAGGCGAGTCAGCCACACAACCTTCTCGCGGTTGGCGATCAACTTATTAACCAGTTCATGGTGCTCAAAGTCAAATAGCTCCATGAGGTCATTTTCAATCTCACGTAGTTGCTTTTCTTCACCACCGGTTTCACTTGGTTCACCTGACAATATTTGTAAGGCTTCTTGTGTCTTGTCGTGTTGTTCGTGAGGGTCTTGGTAAAGCTGTCCGATGAGGCGTTGAAGCCAGTATGCATCAATTTCGCGGGCTGGTATCGATTTCGCAATATCTTTTGACTTGTTGTTGTTCTTTCCGGATACTGGGGTGGAGTCTAGAAGCATTTCGTCATCGTCATCGCTCAGGGAACCGTCTTGCTTGTCGGTCTTGGTTTCGTCGTTTTCTTCGTCTTCGTCATCAGAAGATTGGTCGCGAACTTCGTCAACGAAGCCGCCGTCTTCTTCTTCTTCGTCATCGTCGAAAGTAACGGCAACACCCTGGCGTTCGTCGAGCTCGTTGTTCTCATCTACATCCATGACACTTGCTTGGCTCTCATCGTCTTGTGCATCATAGTCGGTAATCTTTTTAGAGAGGTTCATGAGCTCATTGAACTCTTTGGGGCTGAGAGAGACACCCAGGATGTCGTCAATCTCCTTTTTCCTATCGAAATCTTTCATATCCTCGTCTTTGAGATACTCGAGGACAGCGTCGGCAGCACTGCGTACAACATCGTATGAGACATCACCAAGGTTGTTGGCAACGATAGTAAGAATGAGGTTGAATGTGACTCGGGTCTCTACGGTTCGAGGTCTGTACTGAATGCCCTCAACAGCAATATCGGCGGCACTTAGTCCACGGCCAAGCGCATTGTTGGCTTTGCTTTTGCGCTTCTCACGTTCAAGAACTTCACGGCCATCTTGTGCGCTTCCACGCTCGATATTTGAAAGAACGGATGTCTTCTTAGATTTTGGAACAGAGTCACGGAGAACTTGTGAGCCCATATCTGAAATTCTGAGACGTCCAGAAAGTGACTCGGGGTCGCCAGTTGCCTCATCATGTCTTCTGGTTACAAACCGGCGGTCGGCCTGAAGAACCAGGTTGGACATAGCCGAGTACTTGTACTGCGACACATCGCGATTGGTGCCCGACATGGTGGGCAACAGTGTGAATCGAAAAAATTAGGGAAAGGTTCGTGATAGTTTTCGGCAAGGCTGAGCTTCAGGGTAAGCTCCCGAAAAGGTGAAAAGAAAAGGCAATCAGGCCATTCAGTGGTAAAAAGAAACAAAGTACAAGAATCCGCACGTCGTTGGGCCTAAGAATCGAGTTTTGGGGTGTCAGGGAAACCCAATTGACGCGGTGAATGTGTTGAAAGTTTGTTCTTGATACTTTTTTGCTAGCAGCCTTGCACTAACATCCAGACTTGTCGCAAGTCGCTAAACTTGATGTTACTAGAAATTATTTTTCAGCCTCAAGCCTTGTGTGGCAAAAGGTGGGATGTCACGTGCTATCGCGTTCGCTAAAATCGGCAACTTACAATTAGCTATACCTTAACCCTTACGCTATGGTTGGCATATGAATTCAAATAATCTCATAGTTTGATATTAACAAAGTTGATCACTACAACCTAATCCTAATAAACTACTATTACTCATATGTAAGGTGTATACAACCTTACTTGACTTTTATCTCCAACTAAATACTTTTTTTTTTGTTTTCGTTCATCAATCTTCCTATTCTTTTTGTAATTGCATCGATACTCAAACTAAGCCCCTGAACTTTGAGACCTCTTATACACTTTTGATAACCATAATAGCCAACATGGATGGGGTCGATGGTACTATAGCGGAAATACAAAAGGCTTTTGAGTCTTATGTCAAGCCCCGGAGTGAAGTTGCCTACATACGCCGAACTCTTGCCTTGTACCTCCAAGATTCTGTTCAAGGACCCGAGCTTGAGAGCCCAATTCCCTTGGTTGATGAGTCGTCAAAGGTTACTATCCCATCTGATATGGTTGGCTTGCGGAAACAGTATCTGGAGGCACTCGAGGCTAATCTAAAGGCCCATGAAGCGTTTCGAGGTGTACGATCTCAATTATCTAAACCACGGAGTAAAGATGCATCTGGTCTCATAAAGATGGATGCTGTTCACGACCAGTTGACGTTCATAAATCTCAAGCAGAGGGAAGAGAAGCTATCTGTTATCAATAGGTATCTAGATGAATTGAGTCAAAAAGATGCTGCTCAGCCTGAGTTTCTGAATACCAATGAATTGTTCCAAGATACTGTTCCATTGCCTGAGATTCCTGAAGAGATCGTTACTGGTATGATCCTGGATACCCCGACCAACAGCAAGAACTCCAAGACAAGTCAAGTCCGACTAGCAGAACTCGACAAGCAGATCTTGAAGACAAAACTTCTTCTCAAGAAGGAAGAACAGCTTCTTGAAACTGCAAGAAACCTTTCGCCTGTGAATCCGGATCGTATCACAGAAGCCCGCAAGAGATACGCCTTAAATGCAACCCGCCATGAACTGATAACGTGGATTGAGACAGAGCTATCGAAGGCCTCTAGCGACGACTCTGGTAGCAACTCGCGGCGTTCCTCCGGAGCGCATAAAACCGTAACACTAGATCAGCTATCTGCCCTGTCAAAAGAGGCGAAAGACAAGTACACTGAGTACAATGCACACCGACAGGCCATGCTAGATGTAATCGGCAAGATGCCAACCCTCGAGAATCCGCCTTCGATCCAACCAGCCCAGCCCTTGGTACCTGAGCAGTCTGAGGTTTCATCGCCGCCAGTGACACATCTGATGACACCTTACCTTAATAAGCTGTTCACCCTATCCCGTGAACAAAAGGGGATTATCACCCACAAAGCCCACATGACAACTAATCTGTCTAAACAAGAACGCGATGCTCGACAGATTTTAGACCACCTGGCAGAAGAAAGCCAACTACTGCCCAAGTTTCCTATGGGACCACAAGATAATGCCGATCAAGATAATCAGATGGATCCGTTTGCGCGGGTAGCTGAATGGGCATATGCATCCGAAGCTGCTAAACTGGCTAGCTTGGAGGTTGTCGCAGAGACGATGGAGACTGGCCAGATGGCCTTGGAGGAAACACAGACTGTCTTGAGTGACATACAGAAGGCACTAGACCCCTCGATCAGCGATACACATGATAATGAGGCTTCTCCGACTGACGGCGAGGATGATATATGGCTTGCTACAAAAAGCCTAGGAGCTGCACCTGCACGTGAGATTAAACCTAAGACGGTATCAAGTGGTGATGTTTGGTCACGCATCCATGGTAGATTTGGCCTCATTGGAGAGTAGGTTCATTTTATGGTAGTACAGATGAGAATTACGATAGATTAATGAATACATTATTTATGCTTTTTTTCTTGGTGATACCGTATGAACTCTAATAACTCTGTCTATGAGAAAATCTATTATAGGAATATAACGACTACTGTACCTCTATTTCGCTAAAATTCCAGCTATTCTTAGAGAAAGATCAAGGATAGACAAGTGCTCATCTGCACCATCTAGTAGACGCTTATCAACTTCAGAAAAGACTAAAACGATCTTGTTCTTATGATCATCCTTGATAGTCTCATCAAAGACCATGGATTGATATAACTGACAGTGATAGTTAGTATATACATGTGTAAGAGTTCAAAGAAAGCGGTTGACTTACTTGTGATAGCACTTGACTCGCACTCCATCCATCAGCAATGAACTCCCCCACAACGCTCGAAATACGTGGGTAAGCTTCCTGTCTAGGGTTAGGGCGCATGGCATCTACTAGCCGGTCGACGGCAGAGTCGGGGATTACACCGGCGATCTCTTCGATGATCTTGACAGTTACAGGCGTTTTAGGGGTGTCTACATCCATAGCTTCATCGCCATCGCCATTCTGAGCCTTGGCACCAACAAGACGAGCAGCACTTTGTAGGAATGTGATGGCTTTTCTCAGATCTCCTTCACTTGCCTTGATCAGAGCATCGACTGCACCATCTTCCAAGGGGACACCCTCCGCATTGGCGATCAGGTCTAATCTATTCTTGGCGTTGCCTTGATCTAGACTCTTGAATCGGAACTTGCTGCAACGACTGGCGAGAGGGTCTATTATACGGGTAACATAGTTGCAAATCAAACAGAAACGTGTGATTTTGCTGTACGTCTCCATAGTACGACGCAAAGCACTTTGAGCGTCTTGTGTCATCGAATCGGCCTCATCTAAGACAATGATCTTGAAAGGAGGACACGGGTATTTGTCTTTGTAGTGTGGTGGTGGGTTCGTAAGTTGCATGCGAGCAAAGTCCTTGACCTTCTCTCTGACGATAGAGATACCACGTTCATCAGAGGCGTTGAGCTCTAGCACTCGAGAGCGCATCATCTCAGGACCGTAAAGCTCCTTGGCAAGAGCAAGAATCGTAGACGTTTTACCTGTACCAGGTGGGCCATAGAATAGCATATGTGGGAGCTATATATGCAGTAGTGGTGAGAATAGAGCACAAGGAAACATGTTGGTAGCGTAGTGAATTATGGGTACTGACATTGGAAGCGTGGAGGGTCTTGCGAAGAACAGTCGTGGTGTGATCTTGAGCAGCAACATCGTCAAGGGTCTTGGGACGGCTAGAATGAAGCCAGCATATGTTAGCATGATTGTAACGATTATCATGAAGGGGAAATGACTACTCGAGCTACTGCATAGGATATTCAGTACATACTATTTCTCAACCCACGGCTGAGCTCTGGAGGTATCTGTAGTCTTGTCCGACTTGGTGGCAGTGCTGTTGGCAGCTGCCGCTTTGCGTGCCTTGAGATCAAAAAAGCTAGCCATGGCGTTGAATGTGATGAAGACAATGAAGAGGTTGTGGACAATAGGAAGCTAAAGACTACGATGCAACGACGATTGTAAATAAGTGATAGTGCTGTAGTGGCCGCTAAAAATCAATTAAGCCCGGAAAGTTCAACGCGTTTAGTACGTGACGTTATATTGATAGCGGACAAGCTCACTAAAGCTCAGAACAAGGATTATGTTCTACAGAGGTACCCACAATTCGGCTACACTACAACTATCGCTGGGTTTGAGAGTAGGCAGACAAGAGGCAGTAGAGTGGTATGCATACTATGTACATATGCGCTGTGTGATGGTATATATCTACATGTGTGTTCTCTGGTTCAGATGCATATGCCAAAGTCAAGATAGGGCAAACATAGACTCTTTTACGGTGGCCATTGCAGAGTAGTAAAGATATATTTTGTAGTTACCGATACACTGGCCCATACCAAACTGATTCTATAAGTTAGCTAGGAAAACAGATCTCAAACGCCATGGTTGATTTTGGGCCAAACCAGCCGTTTTAAAGCGCCCAATGAGCCAGTTGGTTGCTGGCTACCGTGAAATTAAGACGGTATTTCAAACGGCAATGCCCATTTGATTTGGAGAGTGAGACTTTTCCCTTCGATTCAGTCAGCAACTACGACTTATTTATTTATGCCTATAAGGTTGACAGTAATTGTAGCTTAAAAAGCCCTTTCCAAACTTCAACAATCCGCTTTACTATTTTGTTTCCTGATCCAACATTCTTTGTATCATTCTTTTGAACACCAGAAATAGCCCACCGTTAATTTCCAGAAATTCACTCTGTTTGTTTTCCATCCATACCATCTACCACTCAGTCTGCCGCCTCATTTGCCCTCCACCATCACATGAATTTTTTCGCCTTCTAGGCTATATTTTCGTGGCGACCCTCATCAATAGCTTCTTGAGCCAAACCATAAATTGCTGCCGCATTGTCCACACCCATCCATCCTGGAATTGTCACCTAGCGCAGCATCTTGCCTATTTGCATTTCTCAGGCTTCAGGATGGCAGAACAATCCATCCTACGCATCACCAAGGTTCGTACAATGAATGGCCGGACTCCGCCCGTGAACATTCTCAGGGCCCGGCTTATCCACATGCGGGGTTTGACTTGCGAGGCTGACAATCAATTCGGCTTCAGGAAATCAGTGACCTCCAACGCACTGGCGATCTGTGTATGTTGAGACCTATCAAGATGTCCTTTGACCACCTGCCGTATCACATCTTGGATTGATTAAGCTAATATCGTAACCTGTAGCTTTGGCGGTAGCTTGCAAAGATGCCGATGTTCGCACTGTCAGGAGTCTCATCATCGGACCACACGAGACACCATATGAATTTGGGTTTTTTGAGGTAGTTAAAATTTCTGCCCATTGGGTGAATAAAATTGTCCCAGGCTAACTGTTGCAACATGAAAAGTTTCAAATGACTTTCAATAGAGGTATATAACCTTGTCACTTGGCCACTCTGTAATACATATTAGCTGTATTCAAACACTAACACTCGTCTATAGAATATCCGCGAATAGCACCTGCTGTATCTGCTCTAACTACAAACTTTGGTCGGTGCAGATTCAACCCGAATATCTATGCCAATGGCAAAGTGTGCCTGTATGTCCGCTTAAGCAATATTGAAAGGCCTTCTTAAATCTCATTTACTAACCATATGATACATTAGATCAATTCTAGGGTATGCTGAGAAAGTTTGAATGATGTCAAGAAACCACCGAGACTAACCCATTTTTGCTAAAAGAACATGGAGAGGTACACGGGGTGAGCAATGGTCCGCTGCACAGGGTATGGAGTCGATTCTTTTGTCGATTCAAAGTCTCATGTCATCCAATCCATATGAAAACGAGCCAGGATTTGAGGACGCTTCTCACCCCGATGATCTAAAACTCAAGGAGGCATATGTGAAGAAGGTAAGTCTTCAACTAGAAAGATATATTGTCGGTGATACTATTTCTAACCTGTTTATAGATTCGTCATGAGACGTTACGAATCACTGTGATTCAGAGACTCGAAGAGTTCTTAGCAGCTGATGAAAAGACACCAGACTCTACGAAAGATCAGGATTCGGATGACTTAAACCAATACATCTTCAGAGATCTTATCAAGCAACGCTTCTTATGGTACTACTCTGCGTTCCAGGAGTCAATCGAGAAGGCCAAGCAAGAAGTACAGGTACAAGAACCATTCGTGAGGATGCCTTTTGAGGGTCGTGGGAATGTTCTTGAGGGCAAGTTCAACTATCCCGAGCTAGAGCGACGCTTGGTAAAAATCAAAGAAGCCTTGGATGCGGAACCTTGTACATGGGCCGAACAAGGGCCTACGATGTTGAAGGACGAGAAGTCAGTCGCTGTCAACCTTCTTAACAAGTTTCACCAAGTCGTGAATATCTGGAAGGCATCTGATATCCCCCACTCTATTACCCTCCAGAATGGTAACCCGTTTGTTTGGATACTCACGTATTTTGGACGTCCTATGAGCCTGTTCGATGGTGGCGTTCTGACCATCGTCATAAACTTCAGTCCTAATTTCCCCGAACAACAGCCTCGTGTGAAACTTCAAACTCACATTTTTCATCTTCGGATCGCAAATGATGGTACATTGTGTTATTTCCCCAACCCTATGAAGAAAGAGGACGTCAAGCTGCACCTGAGTGCTATAATAGAGGCACTCGAAGAAGAGGAGCCAGCGTACGATCCACGAACATTGATCAATCCCGAAGCCTTCAAACTCTATTGGGGCACACCTGCAGATCGTAAGACTTACAACCGTCGTGTCCGTCGCTCCGTTCAAGACATCATGGAGTAAGTTGCTCGTAAACCCTAAAGATTACACCTAGACGATGTCGTACTAACATATAACAGCAACTATGCCGAATAATACGCGTACCTAATGTCATCACCCCCCATAGATTGAGTAGCTCTAGTCTGCTATAGACCGCCACAGCTATAACATATAATGTTCAATATTTAGTAACAATTATGATTACATTCCATACTGGAAGGGGAGTTCAGGTTGAGGTTTCATATCATCTTTTGATAGAAGGGGAATCTAATTCACCAGAGGAGACTTTGCGTTAGATTTTTTTTATTTTCAAGTCATGCTATATCGGCAAAGTGTTTCTACTAAGTGCATAAATTCGTTTAATGTCGTAGTTTTAGTTTCTACCTGTGCAAGCGGCCCCCCCCCCGATAACCATGTTATCAATGATAATGCCTCACAAGAGGACAAATGAGCAGTCGTAGGTGATGTCACCATTCCATGAAATTCTCACATGGCTCGATTGTGTCAATTGTTGCCATGCTAGGTGATGATTTGGCGCAGATACAAATGTACCAAGATATGGGTAAATGTATAGAGGTCCGTCTCTCATCTTTTGGGTGGTCTCCCGGGAGCCTTTGCATTCTTACGTCCTCCGCCCGAAATGGCCCCTACAGAAGTAGTCGACCCAGTCCGACGCTTATCCGGCAAAATATCTCGGCCTGGAACGTATGGCGCCGCAATACCGACGTATTTTTCTGCAGGGACACCACTAGGATCGCTACCGCGGAATTCATAGGTACCATTTGGCGTAAAGAAAGCGGGCGCGCCACCGGCAGGACGCTGGATCTGTTCAGCGTGTATTTTATCGAGAGCTTCACCTACAACGGCGTACTGTGACCAGTTGATAGGGGGGCATCGCACGATGTTTTGCTCACCGGGGAGATTTGCCCATGCAGGCTTTTTTAGCCTTCTTAGCCTTCTTTTTTGGCTGCGCGGGCGGCTTTTGCTTCCGTGTTGTGTGAGCTGCCTTCACCGCCATTATCGGACCCTTCCATATCTATATCAGATTCGGAAGATGACTCAGAAGAAGAGTCAGAGTAAGACGGTATGGTTTCTCCGCCGTTTCGCTCTCCGGGCATGAAGCCGCCGGCCATCTGGACCACGCCAGATTGAATATCTCTAACAAAAGTCTCTGGTTGTGCAAGTGCTTCATTCTTTGCACGTTGAAGAGTCACCATGTCGTTTTCAGCGCGTCGGCGCTGCATCTGCAAAATAGCAATTGCGCTTTGCAGGGCAATGACGTCAGGGTTGGTTTCCAGGTCTATGGGCAGCGGCGGCGGTATAGCGATGGTGTTTGTAGTCATATCTTGCTGGCTATTATGCGTCAAGGGCGCACGTGGTGGCAGCTGTTGTGCCGGTGGTTGATGCTGGTTTGGCGCAGATATCGCGGATGCCGCCGCTGATGCCACAGCCGAGTTACTACTACTCGGCGCTGAGAAGGACGCCGCCTTTGTAGTTGGCACGGGCGCGGAAGGCGGCTGCTTTGGCATATTTGCTTTGGAAGTAGGATGGGCTTCCGGTCTCGAGTGTGACAATGGGGGGGTTATGGGACTGACTGGCGGTCGTTCTGGCGAGGTGCTACGCTTAGCATGCTGACTAGCGAGTGATGGTGGTAGTGAGGGCGACGGGAGCGCCATGCCCGTAGGGGCAGCGAGTGGAGTTGGGCCAGTTGTAGGTGGTTGTGAGGCACCGCGCGACACAGATACATGGCGACTGTGTGATTGAGATGAGCTTGAGCTGCCAGCGCGTGCGGGCGGCGTCATAGATGGTAGTGAGAGTGGAAGTGGTGAATGTACGCGCTGGTAGTGCTGATGTTGCGCAGAATACTGGCTATTTATCGGGGACGGTGGCTGTGGCTGTGGGTGCTGCAAACCAGCTGGTTGAGTTTGGGTTTGGTCGGGACGAGTCATCGTCATTGTTGCGGTTGTGAGGATGTCAAGCTCTTGTGGCGATGCGCAAACAACAGCAGGGTTTCTTCGCTTTGGATCTGGAAATGCTGGGGGAGAGGACGAGATCGTGTTATCGTAGTCTTGATGCAGTGATGTAGAAGGCGTGATTGGAGTGTGTCTAGTATTCAAGTGAGGCAAAGCCGATCTCGTATGTTTTTTTGGTATTGCAGTTGCCGCGACTTTTTTGATATCTGTGCGAATCGTAGCACCGGTTATTTTGCGCTTGTTGTAGGTTGAAGGTTTAGCCTTGCCTCTGGCCGGTTTTACGGTTATGACATCCATATTTGTATTTAGCCAACTTCAGCTAAAGGGGACAAGGTATAGCGGGGTTTATTTTGGCTAGGGCATCAATCAAACCCGCCACAACATACCATGTGTACATACATATATATGTATGTACAGACAGGGCAGGGGTGGAAATTCTGTTCGCCTGTGCGTTGTATTTGCAGCACTTTATGGCCTATAAGCCGGCAGTGGGAATGAATTAAAGCTGTTGCTAGGTGCAACTGAGAGGACGGGAAGGATGTAGAGCTCGAATAGCGGCCAATATGCGCAAAAGCTCTGCTTTACGAGGGATGATTCGATGATATCAGACTATTTCAGCTGTTGCGACGATGATATTTGATGAATTGGATTTTGGTTGGATCCTGGATTGACAATTTGTGTGAGAGAGAAAATTTCATTATCGGATGGCACTGGAATTTAGGAAGTTGAGATTATGATATAGGCACGTGAGGAATTACCAGTCAGGCAGCTACATACATAACTAGGTTATTATTATTGCTACTAAGACTACAGATATGGTTTTCGCTTTAGGCAAGCTCACTCTAGACAAGCAGACTCTCTTGAATTATAATATGCTTGCCAGTTCTATGTCTGTAGGCGTCCAGCGCGACCAACTTGCAGAATCTCACCAGTGTGCCCATCCTCACTGCTCAACACTGGCCACGAAGCGCCATCTGCCTTGGCTAGCGTCACCTCTAACTTGGTGCCTAGAATCTTAAAGACTGACTTGGCGGGGTCGATGGGACCAAAGGTATTAATGTCCTTGGTATAACGCTTAGGTGTAGGGTCTGACGTCACTAGGTTGAGCTTGATTTGGTTATCGTTAAACGTGACAGTGGAGGTCTCCTTCGAGATCTTTTTCAAGAAGAACGATGCAATAACGGTATTCACAGTCTGGTAGAAATCTCTCCTGTAGAAATGTTAGTTTACTGTAGTAGAACACAGTAAATGCTATACGCTGCGTTGTACATACCGGACAGTATTGAGAACATCCTCTGCGCCACCTGCCTTCTGGCCCTTGGGGCCACTGCCAATGAACAAATGGCGGTTCTTGGTAGTGCAGCCCTCAATCTTCATGAATTGATCAAATTCTAGCACACGGCGCTTGCAGCATGAGTAGCCTTTGGAACCCTCGTGGAAGATTGGAGTGCCAGGATGGTGTACACAGCTCTCGCTGTCTCTGCTAGCTCCAGTCTTGTACGAGACACCGCATGTGCGTCGTCTACATGTCTGGTTACCGGGGATATCAAGGCTTGGATCATCGTTCTCGGACTCGGGAGGCGGGGGAGGGGCAGCTGGTGTGGCCTGGGCCGCAGCAATAGGCTTGCGATCAGGGACTTGAGAAGCCGCAGCCGCCTCATTCATTTTGCTGATCTTGAGGTTAAGCTCATCCTCGTTAACAGGCTTTCCTTCTTCAAGTTTGGCAGGCGCTTCGGTTGTCGAGTGCTTGCCTTCAGTGCAAGGCGGAATCGTCAAGAATTCGTCAAAGGTCAGTACACGAGGCTTGCAGCACTTCCAACCTATAGAAAATAAATTACTGTTAGTTGGACAGGCTCAAAGCTATAGTAGAAAGGCATGCTGGAAATAAAGCTAAACAGCAAGCTCTATGCCACGCAAGAATCACTATGGATTGCAACAGAAAGCTAGCCAAGTTTAGGTTTCGAGCAAGTAAGTTAACGTACCCTTTTGACCCTCATGGAAGATAGGCGGACCGGGGTGATAAACGCAGCTTTCTTCGGTATCAGAAAAGGTCTTGCCGCAGCCCTGGCGAACACACTTTTGGGCCATGATGAAAACAAAAAGGACAGAGTCTCAACCGAGTCTCGAAAGAAACAAACTACCAAGATATACTGGCTAGAAAAACAAGCCCGTCAAGGTTGTCAAAGTACAGACAGTTTTAATAAAAGTGGCCGAGTTGTAATGATGCGTTCTAAAACCATAGGCTATATCAGTGCCATTTCGCGCTGAAGTATTAGAGCCACAGATGGTTCTAGAAAGCGCGGTAGACATTTTACTTCACTAAAGCTCTCATAATACCCCACTTACCAAGCTTCATCAACGAACTTCAATTTCTGCCGTTCAAAAACGGCGGTTCGAATTTGCGATTCGCCTCTTTGTACTCACCGCCTTTTCAAGAATGCACAATTAGGGTTATTGTAGCAGACCGACCTCTGTTAATCATACTAGTCTAGAAGCGTGTGTTGATCTGTATATATTTAATTTACAATAGCTGTTACTAATAGTACATACTGTCCTAGTGGACTGCTGGTGTCTGTTCTAATTCATGCCCTCCATGAACTCGACTCTGTCAAGAATCATATCCTTCAAACCAAGATACTCTCTGAGAGCCTCCCACTCAGGCCCGCTCTCCTCTCCATGTTTCCAGACCTCCTGGAAGCCCCAAGAGAGTGCAATCTTGTCCATTGCCGCGCGCTCTTCCTCTCTTAACCAACGTTTCCGCATAGGTGTGCCCGGAATCCAAGTCACACGCTGCATATGATCCATAATTGACATGCGGGCAACAACTCCCATGAATCCCGTGAAGCCAACATAAGACATGATGCCCATGAAGGCAAACGACGTGGCCAACGTTGGATCAATGGACGAGTTGTACTGGGCGAATGAGTGGGCAATGCCGTAAGAAGTTGGTGGGATCAGCGATATCGCTAACGCAGGAGCAGTGCAATGAGTGACGATCTTCCGCAGATAAAACGGCGTTGAGCAATAGCATACATCTACGACGCCGAGAGCTGCGTCAAGATCTTTCACGGCAATGGCTACCTTGAGAGCAAACGAGGCAGTATCCTCCTGAATGACAGCGGAGGGTCGGTTCGGATACTGCTTCTTGTAAATAATTCTGTTTTTGGACTTGACGGGTAAAGGCTTAGATCCAAACATCTGGAGCGCATCGGGGATATGTCTCGCTTGGCCTAGCTCAGACTGGACCTCGATGAATTGGTCCAGTAGTGGCATGGTAACAACGACATTTGGGGCGGACAAGATGTTGTAGGCCGCTTGGGAAACTCGTTGGACCATTTTATCGCGGAGCTTGCTTTGGAAGGCGGCCGCCCGGTCTGCTGATTGATTGGACTTATCATCAATGTTAAGGGGACTCGCGCTTTCCTGCTTCTTGTCTTGAACTATGCGCGGGGTCATGGCCTTGGCGGCAGTCAGACACGATTTGAGTGCAATAATGACCGCCTGTTCGCTAGGAATGTCCTCGCGGGAAAGAAACATGGCCTCGGTGCGGTCGACTAGAGACAAGATCTTCTGGAACTCGGCTGGAATAGCATCTTGAGGAGGGGCAGCAGCAGCGCTATAGAACCGCACAGCTTTAGACACAGGGCCTTTAGTGAAAGCGATAGAGCTTCTGGATGCCGTCCATGAAAAGCGAGCGCTTTGAAGTAAAGAAGCCGTATTTTGAGTACAACTAAGAGTATGCGTGGCTCTTCGTGATATCGCAGCCGTGAGCCTAGCCGAGCGCTGCATTGTATCTTGAGGTATGGGATAGGAAAGTAGGCAAATGCTTGCTAAAGGATATATGCTGATATCAGGCTGTCCACGATCCTAAATCGGACAGTAACTAAAAGAAGCTATCGTCGTATAGACAATGCCGGCTACGATGCTCGGAAAAAGTGACTGGCAAAATTCTAGCCGGGTAGATAGGGTGTGGAAAATGATCGCGAATCCCGCTTTGGTAGCTGCCTCCACGCCCGCGAATGAGGCCGAAACTCTTTCCAATTCAATGCAACTCTAGCCATGGTTGGGTTTTGTTTATAGCTATCTAGCCAGCACTAGCCAGCAAAACCGTTAGTTGCGTTGGTCTATGCTGGGTGCCTACGAACTAAGCCTACAAGACCCACTTTTAAGTAGGCTTCTCTAATGTCTTTACAGGGCCTTGTCCGGCGATTTTCAGGCCTTTTCTGGGAATTCTAGCGCCTAATGACGAAACAAGGCCTCACTAAATAGCGCTTCAAAGTTATGATTTTATAACTGCGCTCTGGTTGCATCCTGTACTTTGTTTTCATTTTCGTATCCATTACTTAACAAAATCATCTTCAAACTTGGCGCATTACTTTATTTCGTCTTCTTTTTCTCGTTCATATCACCTAATCACACATTCAAATTCTCGCCCTTTATTGATCGTCTTGATTTCGCCCATTGCCATAAATTTTGGCCAAGCGTCCGGCATCATCGGCGCTCTGTGATTCAAACTATTCGATCGACACAGGCCTCGCAGCACACGTGGTGGCCTCAATCTATCCGCACATACATACTGGCAATCATCTTCGCTCACTGCTGAACGCCTTCATCTTTCGGAACACATAGCAAACAAATCTGTGCCTCTCGACATCGACAACATGCCTCCTCCTCCTCCGCCGCCGCCTCCTCCGGGAATGGGTGGACCCCCTCCCCCACCTCCTCCGCCAGGCGGCCCTATGAAGATGCCTGGCGGCGGCGGTGGTGGTAGTGGACGTGTGAGTCCAATCCCTATACACCTATATTGTGAAATGAAGCTCAACCGGTTGCAGCACGTGGATACTAACGCCGCATGACTTGCTTAGGGTGCCCTACTATCAGACATCACCAAGGGAAGAGCGCTTAAGAAGACCGTGACCAACGATAGATCAGCGCCTACAGTTGGAAAGATAGCAGACAAGAGCGGGCCTACGATTGGGGGTGCACCTCCTGTGCCTGGGCTTACTAAGGCTCCTACGATGGCCAGCGCTCCTCCAGTCCCCGGTATTGCCGCAGCGATCGCCAACCGCTCAAGAAGCAATAGCAAAGCCGATGCGCCCGGCCACAAGGCGTCTAACAGTATCGAAAGTCCGCCGCAACTAGGCGGTCTCTTTGCCGGTGGAATGCCCAAGCTACGCAAGCGTGGAGGCGTTGATAGTAAGTTGCCCAATCAACAAGCAAAGATTGCTTTGCTACAGACACTAACTTAACATTTAGCTGGCCGTGACAACTCCGATAACGACTCGGCTCCTGCTAGAGGCGCTCCCGCTATTCCAACTTTCTCTGCGCCAAGGGTTCCAACTGCCTCTGCTCCAGCACCACCCTCAATCTCGGCACCACCTCCTCCGTCACAATCTGCGCCGTCATTACCTGGTCGTCCATCCCCGAGACCGCCGACGACAGCAAAGCCTCCACCACCCCCCGTAGGAAAGAAGCCTCCACCGCTGCCGGCCAGTCGAAAGCCGGCCACAGGTGCTCCTAGGGTTCCTGGCGCTCCTGCACCACGGGTACCGTCTTCCTCGGCTCCCCCCATTCCCTCTAGTGCACCACCACCACCGAGCTTTTCACCCCCGCCAACTCGTGCTCCCGCAGCACCTCCCGCTCCACCAGCAGCAGCGCCTCCTGCACCAAACTTTGCTATGCAAGCTGCTTTACGCGCAACTGGAAACAGTCCCTCCAGTGCTCCTCTAGCTCCGCCGCCACCCCCATCTGCGCAAGCTCCGCCTATGCCAGGCATGGCGCCTCCACCACCAGTGTCAGCACCAGCTTCTGCGCCAGCTGCTCCTCCTACACCAGTAGTACGGTCCTTGCTTGACCCTAGCAACTTCATCCTAACTGCCAACGGCTCTGCCAAGAGCAATGGCAGTGTATCTGCGCCCACTAGAAATGGCGTCAACGGAACAAAACATACTGGTAAAATTGTAATTAACGACAACAGATGGCATTTCAAGGATGTTAGCATGCTCCCAAATCCACGACCGCTTGTAGGGGGACCGAGGAAGTATCGTGCTAGCCGCGGCAGTAGCGTGCCTCTAGACTTATCAGTACTATAAGAGTTGATGTTGATAGTTCAAATACGTTCAACTGAGTTCTCATATATGTCATATCAATTATTCGCCATAGCTTCAGACCTGATCTTTTTGTTTCTTCTTTTTTTTTCTTTTTTACCATGTTTGGTTCATGGGTTAGACACAGTAGATGAGCAAATTTTTTTTCATCCGATGAGGGAAGTTAACTAGAATAAATTAAGAGAAGTTTCCATGATGTTAAAATCCACGATATTTTCTCATAAAGATGTTGTTTTCTGTGACAGATGTGCATCATATATATATATCATCTACCTTACACCTCGATACAATACGATATGAAAATGAAACCACATAAATTCGTTGCTATGGAGCGCCATACAGAGTGGAATAAAACAGATAAATCGAGTAGAGATTACATTAATATCTATAGCGATACATACAATGAAGGCGTATATCATATATTAAAAGAGAAACAACTTCATCAACAACAAGAACAACCTCTGGGTATCACGCAATCGAAGAAGTAGCAAGAAAATAGAACAACCTAACAAATCGAAACAACAGAAAAAACAGCATGAGATATAATGTGGGCCAACTAATGTGTCAATATATCACGGCCAACCAGGGCAAAGAACAAGCAAAAAAGCATCAATATTGAACATGAACAAACTTATGATACGACCGCTTTCACGGCAGTTCCCCAACGCAGACGTCTCAGCCCACTACTTCCCACCTCTGCACCACAAGCAGCGGCATCTGACACATTCAGAACCGCCATGCCCTCCTGTCTCCCGGCTTCACGGCCGATAACGTAGCCGGCACTAAAGCCAACTACGGAGACAAGGACTACAACGCCAGCACTAACGACCCATGATAGAACAGTAGGCGATAGCATCATGGATACTTCAGCGTTGCCGATGACCGATGCGCGCCGCTTCTTGTGTGCGCGTGAAGATGAAGCACAGTGCTTGTGGTGGCTATGTGTTGTGCGACTGGAGGAAGAACGCGAAGATGCATCTCTCTCACGCATACGTGATGATGATTGACGTTGTGTAGATGTTGCGGTAGCGGGAGTAGAAGAAGTCTGGCCGGTAGAGGTGGTACGTTTTAGTTCATCGTGGGGGATGCCTTGATCGTTTGCATTGCTTGGTCCATCGTCTCGCATGAGCTGCGACTCGGGTACGATCTGGAGGTTCATAGGGCCTCCATTAACTACCTGTGGCGGCTGTTGTGGGCGGCGTAGCATCGGATCGTGCGGTGCCGTGGGAACTTGACGTGCCGGGACTGAGGAGAAGTTTGCTGTCGAGGAACGGCCAAGGCCGCGAGCTGCAGCAGCACAGGAAAGTAGCGTGTTGAGAGAAGCACGCAGTGCGGCGTCATTATCGATGTGGAATCCGGGGGGGCGGAAGTGACTGCTAGAGGCGCTACGCTGGTGTGTACGCATAGCTGGTGACGGTACAGAGCGCCGACGAGACGGTCCGAGGTCACTGTGGGGATGGGGAGACGACGGAGCTCTACTATCCGAAGCCAGCGGGATGGCAGTATTAAAGGCATTGGGCTGGGGTCGGAAAACGATTGGACGGGCACCAAGAGCCGTTCCCTTTTCATCTTCATCTTCGTCAGACTCGGCAAAGTCACTGCTGTCCGACTCTGATTCTGTCGTTGCGTGCTCGTCAACAGGCACAGTAGCCACTTGGACAGTAGGAGAGAAGCTAACCGCACCCGACGTGGCATTGGCACCACTACCACGCGGGGCAATCGCTGCCTCGCCAGACGAGCTCATGACACCACGCATATCTTCCTCGCTGCCCTCGTACCTACGTGATGCCGAGCCCCGGCGTCGAGAAGTGGTTGCTGGCGAAGAGATATCATAGTATGGATACCGCGTGGTAGGGGTAGAGCGGCGACGACGGTTCACAGAAGATGCGGTAGCTGACGAGTTGTTGCCGACTCGTAGGCCAGTAGTTACGATTTCATCGGCGATAGACGAGAGCGATGACGAGGACGGCTCAGACGAGATCTCGACCCAGGATTCTGAAGAACAAGCTGTCAGTCTTTGGAGGTGGTCTGGACCTACGACCAGGATTAGAAGCAGGCTCCGAGGGGGTCACCGACACAAACTTACCATCATGACGAGTGGAAGAGCCCGCAGTCGACGGGACAGCACTTGAATCTGCCGGAAAATTCGACGCAGGGCGAGGCTGGCGGTTCCGAGGACGTTGCTGGTTCTGGCGAGTGTCCATATTTGCTGTCTGATGGGCGAGATCTATTTTATTTGGCGAGATAACCAAGAGGCGCCGAAGCGATAGATGAAAGCATATAAGTGAGTGGGGAAGCTGGTGCTATTATAGATAGGCCGATTATATTGCGGCCAGTGAACAAAAAAAACGACGATGTAGTTTTCTACTGTTGATTCGACTAAAGTTCAGATCTCCTATTGTAGATTACGGAGGGCGAGGACCAGATAATAGAATGGCGGGTCGAAGAAGACACGATAAGAAGCTCCGACAGGCGCGTGACAAGGAAAGCTGACGATGGTTTGCTTATTGATAGGCTTTCTATTGCCAAGGAGTAATTTGGACAGGTTCGCCTGAGTAACAGGCGGACAAAACACAATCGGCGGTTATCAATCAGTTTTCAGTATATGAAAATGACAATCCAGATACTGTAGATAAAGACAAGATGCGAGCGATGATGTGAACGGAGAAAAGAAAAGAAGAGCAAATTGTGTTTGTTTCTTTGGTGACCAGGCAGAACCAAGTTATTTTCTTTTTGCTTTTGGCGGAGCTTCTTCCAGGCGAAACAAAACAAAGAGCTTGCTGATAAGGGCGGTCGTTCTTTAGCTGGGAAAGTCGCTTTGCTAAGATTTATTGTAGAATTCCAGGGAGCAAAAAAATGGAAAGAGGAAAGAAAAAGAATTAGAAGAAGAATGATAAAAGACAATCGAGGGAAAAGAAGAAATGATTCACGGGACAAATATTGGAACACAGGAATTAATTATAAAAGAAGACAGAAAGAGCCGCGATCGAGAGAGGCATTGCAACGCAAGGCAAGTACGTACATAATAGTATAATAATATATTCAAAGAAGAAATCAGACTGCTTTGTAATAAGCAACCTCTATATACATATGTACATACATACATACATATGTATATATATCTACAATTCTACGTTGGGCTTTCTGTAATGCACGCGGACCTCTTCTACACAACGGCAGTACGATCCGGGCCGTTTATAGGTGCCTAGTTGTATATGATCTTGTCAACTAACGCACCAGAATGGGAAACAAAAAGAGACAAAGACTATCTATACCAAGTCCCTTGCAGGCGACGTCGCAGTGTTTTATGCTGATTTGCTAGTATGCTGAACCCGTCGTTTTATTGCGCTTACGCCTGCGTAAACCTTCGTAAGTCCGCCTACGCCTGCCTCTATGCCTTGATGCCCAGAATTCATGCCCTCTCCCCCTAAGAATATAGAGCACATTGAGCAGCAAAGCCACTATATCTTCAGCATCTACCAACGCAGCTTGTACAAATTAGTCTAACATCTTATGTTTGGTCCTCTTGCTCGACTTTCTATTTAGTGTCGCTATCAGACAGGAGCAAGGGGGCAAAGAAACAAGGGTTACTAGGCTTATTGAGTACCACAACAGTGCGACAACGGGTCTATCAGACGGCCCAGCTACTGCGCTATGAGTTTCCCAAACTAGTGCTATACACTACTTTTACCTGCTTTTACACAGTGTCGTATCTCCATGTCTCTGCTCGCATGCACGGTGATAATACTTATGCAAGCACACCCCCGCCAAGACTCCTCCAAGTTAGAACGCAACCATAGCAGGATCTCAGAGTTGTTGTTGTTGTTGTTGTTTCTGTTGATTCTCTTGATTCTCATGTTTCTCATGTTTCTCATGGGTTATTCCTGTTGGACAAGCCATGGTTGCGCCACCGCCGCCCTGGTCCTGGGCGATTGTGAAATCCCGATAGTGATGGTGCTTTGAATCTCAGCCGATGGGCTCTTCGCTATACTGTAACTCTGAAGGCTAACCCTGGACAGTCAAACATATGTACAACTAATGCTTACAATTTGAAGTCCTTTGCTCGTGTTAACTCCAGGCCCGTTCGTTATCGCCATCTAGTTTGTATCTCATCCTGACAGATCCCGTAATCACCGTAATCATGGTCGTTATATTGGCTCACTTCCTCTGACACCATCTCATCCTCCCTTCAGCCACAGCCACTCTAACGCACGACGAACACTCGAAATAAGATATGCAACAAAACAGAAGATGAATACTCCGGCCAATGACGAACAAAGCATCGAAAACAATAAACATCAAATACCTGGTAGGTGCGATCTTTGGATGTGCAATGTGACTGTGACGTCTTGTTGGAGAAAGAGCACACGCTCCTTCCTGTCGAGTTGCTAGTAGACTATTTGTAGACCCATGTGACGCATTCTGCCGCAACCAGAATTATATGTACTATGTCTTGTTTCTGGAGATTTATTTTCTTTATTTTCGGATTTAGAAATTTACCAAATTTGTTGAATGCTCGTATACAGATATTCTGCATTGAATATTTATATATTTTTCATCTTGTGAATCTACAGAATCTCCCCGAGAACGCTAAACTGTAGACACCATGTAAAGTAACGCTTGCATATTGTATATCTTGCATCCCAGCCACACAGCACTAGCCCATGTGATAATGCGTGCCATGGCTAGTGATTTCTCTCTAGTTAATAATAATAATTACTTTTTTGTTACTGTGTCTTGACGCTGTCTCGCTGTTTTTCACTGCTTTCTTGCACATGACTATAAAGAGCGCGGTTTCTTGAGCTCAAACGTGCTCATCAGATAATAAGAGACAAGCCCCTTCTGCCTATCGTGCTCCCATTCATGAACTGATCCTCACTCTATGATCACCGCAGAACAACCGCCAAATCATGCTATTATCTATTCATAGTCTGCCAATCATATGAACGTCCACGCACGGGTTCGCTATTTGTACGTGTACTACAAGTCAAATCAAGTCACACTCAAAAGCAGTCCCTCCATATATCTCGCTCACTATAAAAGACTCATGAGTTATATGGCACGTACCGTATGAGATATATAGGACCTATATATATAGTCGCAGGGTAGAAAACAGGCTCAAGATGGCCAACTCACTCACCAACAAAATCACATCATGCGTATAAGTCCGTTTCATAGTAACGCAAACTCGGCACTTCTTTAGGAAAGATAATAGGACCGCGGATATGCCTGTCATAAGTCTTCCGTAAGGTGCTGTTCTATATATATACAGTGACTACTTACTTTTTGAGTACCACTACCCATGTATATAATGAAGAATCATTACTTGATAGTTACAGCATACAAATAACATGCCAAACGAAGCAAGAGTCTAATATATTCAATGCCATCGAACCACGGCCTTGATGATACGATAACCAGTCGACTCATGATCCGGGAACCACAGATAAGACAGCCTTGTTTTGTTCTTCTTGTTTCTTTGTATGCATCTTTTTCAATAGTCTTATCAGCCGAGTGCTTTGCTTCTACTTATCTATTCTAATCAACTTAACAAATACAGCCCATATTGTCCGCAGCTCTGTTGATCCAGAATGGAGAGACACGGCATACACGATAGTGTTTTATTTTCGTTATCAGTGCATGAAAACAACAACAAAAGAAAGCCTCAGGAGAAACATATATTCATTGAAAAGGGTAAATAAACCCCTCTCTACCCTTTCCAAAGAGACGATTCTCCAACGGCTCAGCGTAAACAAAACCTTCCTTTTTGTGTTTCTGTTAGCGAAGTCTCCGTACTACGGACACAACAGCGAAGACAACTCAGCACGCTAATTGGAATGCATACCATTTTGCTTTGCATGCGTTGCTTGCATGTGTCCCATTATCTTTTCACGATACCACTGATAAACAGGACTATCTAAAATCAACATATTTCACGAGCTAAGTGAGCTCAATGCAGCTTGTTTTATCCTCGCGGCGAAAAGAGAAATGCCGACGATCCGAGACGTGAAACATGACGTAAAATACACAGAAATATACATGGTCAAGTTTTCTTTTAGTTGATGCCAACATTATTTGCACTGCGCCATAATACGAAAACGACATCTATACTGTAGTCCACATTTTCACTCCTTGAAAACATTAAAAATAATCATACGGAAAAGCAGGTAAATATATTATATATACGTGTATCTCAACTAAAAAGGGACAAGTTCGCTCGCTTGCTATCGTTAACTAACAATTTGACGTGATATGGAGTATATGGTGAATAAATGATGAGTGGGTAAGAATATATAAGTCTACAGGTTACTTGACAGATCTTTTGCACTTGATTTCTGCTCAAAATAGCTCTGTTGTAGTTACATATCATCAGTCGAACCCAACGGCTGCCGTAAATAACAGTGAAAGTAATAATAAAAAATGTGTAATAATGGGGGGTATCATTGGATAAGAAAAAATGCAATAAAGCACTTAGCCGGCAATAGAGGAAAAAAGCAGACAGGACATCTTCGTTAAACAGGAGAGGGGATTTTAGAGTGCATGTCGATGCATACTGGGGCGTCGACTTTCAGGAGTCGATGCTTCATACTCCAGTTGTTTCTCGCTCAAGTGTTGCTGATGAGCCTTTGTACCCTGTGTCAACTGGCTGAGCGACAATGTGCGTGCCGTCTTACGCAGCCCGCGGTCTTCGGTACTGAACACATCTCCGCCGGCATTTTCATGACTGACCATAGGGCTAAGATCGCCGTCGCCAGGAATGAATGTCGTGTCTTCGGCATAGTTTGACTCTGTGTGGTCAATCTCTTCCTCGTCAGACTCTTCATCCGTGTGGTCGTAGATGTTTCTGTTGTTACCGTTAGGCGATGTTGCCGGATGACGCAGGCTGAAGTTACGGGCTGTAGGCGCACTACTGGCTAACGGCATAGCCGAGATCGATGCGTTCAAGGGAACTGCAGATGCACTAGCCATGTTTAGAGCGCGGGCGAGGCGACGAACTTCAGCCTCGAGAGCTGTACGAGCGGCACGCTCCGTCTCGAGCAACGCTAGAAGCTTGCTATATTGCTCGATTCCGATGGTGGGCGAGGCTCCGTGTGCCGTAGTGGTAGCTGCAGACATGTTGCTACGGCTAATCTTGGGAGTAAGGGCTCGAGGAGCCGGTGCAGGTGCGGCATGGAGAGAGCCGATGAAGGTGGGTGCCTGGCCAAATGACATGTGAGAGTCTTGAGATTGGCGAGAGCTTGGCGGACGAAGAGTGTGGGCGTCAGACGAGCTTAGGCCGCTGATTAGTCTGTTATTGATATTGGCATGTGTTGGAACTGCCAGCACTGTCGTCTGTGATGCGTCATCGTCAGTCAGGCGGAAGCCAGGCATAACGTGGTGGAAGCTGTGGACAGTCTTCTCCAGGCGACCAACCCGGCCCTCGATATCACCAACACGATTTTCCAGCGTAGCCGCCTCAGTGATCTTCATAGTAGCCATAGAGCCGAAATCGAAGGGTTTCGGTGGTGTGTTTGGCCGGTTTTCGTCGACATCATCTTGCGGGTCAGGAGGAAGGTCGCCAGTGAGAGGACCAATATCCGAGGTGGGCGAATGAACAAAGGTTCCAGCATAGCTTTGACGCCAGTAGCGAATCTCATCACTGCGCCGACGAGCAGCAGAACTATCCTCGTTGGCGAGATCAAGGACCAAGCCAGGCACAGATCGTGAGCGACGACGGTTACGAAGTATTTCTTGGCTGGTGATGGCGGTTCCAATAGCGGCTTCATGTTCGTCACGCCGGATACCAGAGCCCATGCCGATACCATCTCCAGTGCCAGTACCGACAAGCTCTTCCTCGTCCTCACGTGGAGTTCTACTACGGCATTGAGAGCTTGTAGGTCTAGGTGAAAGTCCACTGGGTTCGCCAAAGAAAGTCCGGGGAGCAATGAAGAAATCACCGCCCATACTAGCAGCGCGTCGCTTGGCAGAAATAGATCTCCGGTCGGTTCCTGTGAGCTGTGCCTTTTCAGCCGCCTGAATCTGAGCATGTAGTTGTTGTTGTATCTGCGATGGCTCCATGCTGATAGAGTTGCGAGCACTCTCGATGGCAACAATATCGTGCGGGCCAATAGAATGTGAACGAAGGGCACGATCACGCTCGCTATCTCGTTCCTGTATAGGCATAGAGAACGAGCGCTTCGGTTCTCCGAATCCAGGCGATTTTGGCTGAGCTTGCTGTATTGGTTGCTCCTGCTTTTGATGTTGCTGGAGCCGCTAAAGAGATAAGTATGTTAATATCAAGGGCCCGTGGATAGTTTCTGTCAGAACTGTATTAAACATACCTGCGCAACGTCTCCAAATCCAGGCGCTGGTGAGCTAGACTCTGAAGGTTGATGAGTGTGGCTTTGCTTTGCGCCACGCTTCTTGCCGAATATTCTGCCGATTGCGGTCCGCAAAGTGCTCTTCTTTCTCTGAGGCGCATTGCCTAGGAAAGGAGAGGGTGAGGTTGGGATCTGCCCGGTGCTCTGGGTGTAGGCATGGCTTTTCGCTGAAGATCCGTTCGAAATCTGTGTCGGCGCAAAGATCGTGCCACCACTAGTAGTGGTGCTGTTAGTATTGGACGTGTTATTAGTTCCAACGCTGATAGCAGCTGAAGTGCGGATGATAGCACTCGACAGTGGAGGTCGACCACGCGGATTCGAACGGGAGCCGGCACCATCCCGAGGCATATGGTTTTGCGAGTAACTACGGCCGTGGACGGGTGCCACGCCGGCACTCGCAGGCATCACCGCCGATGGTGATGGTGAAGGCAGTGGGCGATTGTAAGAGTGCATGTTGGAACCAGGCACAGGCAGAGGCAGAGGCGCGCTGAGAGGACCACGGCTGAGTACATCAAATGAGTTGTGAAGAGGCGCAGAAGAAGACAAATCAATGGGCGGTGGCACTGGTGAAGGTGAGTGTGAAGAAGCTGGCGCTGGAGAATTCGACTTGGCGGGCGGAATTGCAGCAGTGCCGTTTGCGATAGCTTCGTCTTGTGCTTGAAGAAGCATAGCATTCGGCACGATTGGTCTACTTAGAGGCTGGTCTTCTGGTATTGTCATAGAAACAACGGCTGAAGAAATCGCAGGGACACTGTGCGTAGTGACAGCTTGTGGCATAGCGGCAGCCGTAGGAGAAGCTAAAGGGCTGCTAGAACGGTATTCGTCGTCCAACGGATCCGGAAACGGAATAGGTGCTGAGATATGGCCGCGTATGGAAGACATCGCTTTATGGCGGTTGCCACCATGGGTGCTTCTAGAAAAGAGCGTTTTGGTGGGCATCGTATATATCCGTTTGTTTGTGTAGTATGTTGAAATATGGTGTAAGTCGACGTCCAACAAGTGCTGCAGATGCTGCAGATACTGTACAGGTGAGACTAGACTTAGACTGTTCGACACGGTTATGTCTCTACAGCCCAAAGTCTTGCCCTAGCAGGATATCGAGGAGTCGAGAAAAGGGTATAAGACAAAAGAAAAGAAACAACGAAAGGGGCAAGCTTGAGTATATATATGTATGAAAATATATGATGGGAAAAAAAAGTAAACAAATCAAATGAGTGGCAACGACGAACAGACGTCAGTAAATAACAGCAATAAGCTGGAAGCTATGGCAGGCAGGGCCTGGCGGAAGGGATCGCGGCAAGGCACGATCACTCGAGAGTTATGAACGAGGAAAGATTATAGAGATATGAAGGAGACGACGATTGAATAACGAAGGGAATCCCAATGTTGGTGGGCAATCAGAAACTCAACACTTGCATGATACGCCACGCAGGTGTATTGTGTCAAAGGCCAAAGGCTGTATAACTTTAAAAGCACTTGAACAGAGCGAGAGCGAGGTGGCAGACCGTCCGTGACCAGGCAGGGCCTGGGTATTATATGAATTATATGAACAGAGGCTCTCAAATGACACTCTGTTGGTGCTCTAACGGGGATGTTCTCAGCTCTTGGGCTCCTTGCACGGCGGTACTTATACCGTATCAACCTAAGCTGCAATATCGGGAACAGAAGCTCGAGCCTAGCCCAGAGTTCTAGTTGTAATATGTGTATGTATGATGTAGTGGCAAACACACACACAAATTGCACGCTAGGGGGTGCGAAGGAGAGAATACAAATAGTCAGGATGAACCACACCCTGGTCTCAGTATTCAATGCGCTTCAATGCTGTGAGGCTTGGGAGCGTCTGGAAGGTTTCCTTTTTTTGAAGCGAGGAGACAACCAGAATGAAAATAGAACAGATGATAAGACTGGCGATGTGAAGTATCAGAAACGTCTTCTCTCTAATATGTACCCGGCGAGGCGGAAAATATGTTCCTGAGTGCTGAGACGCAAGAATGAAGTTGTGCAATGTTGCGAGATGGTGTGCCAGTGCGTTGGCTTGAAGCCAGGGTTTAACAAGGGTTATATAGGAAGCTTTGAAGCTCTGAGACAGTGAGGAAATGAGGCAAGATACGACTAAAGCAAGACCAGCGAGCAACGACAGAGTTGAAAGTAAACAAGAGAAGACAGAAGATTATAAAGAATGGCGAAGAAGGCCGGGAAACCTCGACACAAAGATAGACGTCACGATCGAAAATAAGATGGCGCACGTCAGGGAATGGCCGTCTGATGGCAGGAAGCTGGGAGGATGAAGCTGAAAAAAAAAAGAAGAAAAAAAATACAAAGTATTAAAAATGGCGATGCGGTCCAGCCGGGCTGTCCTCGAAGCAAAGCTCCAAAAGAAAAATAAATAATAAATAAATAAATAAAAAGAACGGCTAGAGGATCTCTTTCTACACGAGGAAGAGAAGGCCACTGTAAAGAAAAGCTATGCCCAAAGCTGCTGCCCGGAGCCTTGCTTACTGAAGAGATAGTTGGACAAAGTAGATAGAAGAGAAAGAAAGGAAACTAAGAAAGCGAGTTGATCTCGCGATATCACAGCAGCAGCCGGGCCATTCTTAAACAATCCATCGATGGTTGCTTGGGGCTCGTCTTTCAATCTCTCTTGCTTCTTCCTTCAGGCTTCAGAAACGACCAAGATGAAATCCAGACCAGGGACGCCACCCAAACTATTAGATTAGTATACCTGTAGTACATACATACATACATACTTGTACAGAAATCTCCAGAACGGGATCTGTGGAAGGA
The DNA here is from genome assembly GCA_009806295.1 of Davidsoniella neocaledoniae. Taxonomy (NCBI): domain Eukaryota; kingdom Fungi; phylum Ascomycota; class Sordariomycetes; order Microascales; family Ceratocystidaceae; genus Davidsoniella; species Davidsoniella neocaledoniae. Next base: position 46,211 of record RHDR01000184.1, read on the forward strand.
CAAGATGGGCTCAAGGAAACGGAAACACCAAGGAATATTCAAGGCACAGAGGTATCCAGAGGTTACATGGAGCCAGACATTTCCCATCAATTACAACTATGTACGTACTAGTTAATACATGATGGTTGCAGAAGTCCATCCCACCATCTAACCCATTCTTTTACTGTGTCAAGCCGAGAGGGTCCCTGGTCGCTGGCCCTGCTTCATAACCTCTCGCTTCCAAGGTTCGTTATCCTTCGCCAATGTCAGAATTCGCTTGCTGATTCTAACTCCGTCTAGGCTATCACGGTTCGCCATCTTCTTAATATCTTCGAGTTCTTACCAAGTGCCTGCTCGAGCTACTATTGCTGGCTGACTCCCTTTCTTACCTGGTATGTTCCTCCGGCCCAGCCAGGTCTTTTCACCAACAAGACACCATAATTATAATCGTCTTCTGTGGCGCTGAACCTATTTACTGTCTCTCATTCCATGCCTGTTTGCTTGCAATTTCTCAAGTATATAGCATACAAGTCACGATCGTACTGACGGCAGGAAAATGTATCGAGGCGTCGTTTGTTTGGCTCAACGATGCAAGGAACAACACTTGCTGCCACTTTCATGCACGAACAGGGCTTAACTTCATGGGATGCACGCTGTCTTTGAAACAGAAGGTATTACAGTGATAGATAATTTGTGACTAGCAAGCTATAATATAGTTATAGTGGCCAAGGGTTACGGACAAACCCACACTTAAGGCCTCCTACAATTAGCCTCATTTTTGCTTGAATAATTGTCTTGTTGAACACTACGGCATCATACAGCCATCCTCTGGTTCCTAGACTCGGGTTATGTTTTCTCTGTGTCCTCCGAGAGGGGCAGTTGGCGCGGTATATCTGTAGGTGAGCACACATATAGATATAATGCTACCTGTGCCTCATATGCATCCTGTGTGTCTCCGCTACCAGTTTAAGACCAGCAAATAGCAAACCAGAACGACATACTTACACGCCGATAACTTGCCACTGTGGGGTGGAAATGTGCCTCGATATAGCGCAACACGGGCTAACTGATATCGAAGTGAGTGAATCTAGTCAGCGCCCTTCACAGATATGTGGTATATGGAACTCGTTAGCATTAGCTTATGGGCATATTATGTACAGATATGCTATAACATGAGGCGATAAACCCATATCCAGAGTCATGCTATTACTGCATACTAAGTCTCGATACTACCACTACACATCCCATCTGCTTACTGACTTTCATCCTCTAGTTAGTTGACTTGCTATCATAGGCTGCCTGCTGACCTATTTGTGCAGACTATCGGTTTCAGAATAAGTGCCTGCGTCGGAATGACACTTGAACGAACCAGACATAATGACTGATTTGCCAAAAAGCTACTTTTCCGTCCATCGCTATCATCAAAAGACGTAAGACGCCCGAAAAGAGGTCTGTGCATAGCGTGGAAGCCGGGGTAATCCTGTCGCGTGTTGTTCCCACTCACTACATGTAGCTTACATACAGAATAGCACAACTAAATTCTTTTTTTGATTCTGACTCTCTAGCTCGCAAAAGTTGGATTTCCATCCTATCGAAGCCGCTATCTTCTCTATCGGACTGGCCGTTGACCTACCTTTCCAATTATCACCATGATTAGCCTGTGAGGTTGGATGTTGCTTCTATTCTTTTCTAGAGATTTTCGTAAGATAACGAGACCGCTCTCCCCTTTATCTAGTGCTAATTTATGACTACTAAAATGTTGGCGTTTGCTCAAAGCGTTCCACAGCAACCACTCCACGGCGTCTTAACACGATTCTT